>JAVQJF010064877.1:0-21714 GCA_036023855.1 Gadopsis marmoratus | reverse complement strand
CATTAGCTGCTAAAGCTAGCCAACAGTAGCAAAGACAAAGAACAAAATACCAGTAGCATTAGCTATTGTGAGTTTAGCAGCTATGTTGTGTCAATGTTGACCATCACAAGGCTATGGTTATGTAAAAATACTGTAAAGTTAGCTGCTAAAGCTAGCCAAGACAAAGAATGAAATGCCAGTAGCATTAGCTATTGGGAGTTTAGCAGCTATGTTGTGTCAATGTTGACCATCAGAAGGCTATGGTTATGCAAAAATACTGTAATGTTAGCTGCTAAAGCTAGCAAAGACAGAACGAAATGCCAGTAACATTAGCTATTGCAGCTACTTTGTGTCAGTGTTTACCATCACAAGGATATGGTTATGCTAAAATACTACAGTGTAACATTAGCTGCTAAAGCTAGCCAAGACGGAATGAAATGCCAGTAGCATTAGCTATTGTGATTTTAGCAGCTACTTTTGGTTATGCCAACTACCTCAAGGTCTGCCTACCCCAAGCTACAAAGAGAAAGGTTCTTTTAAAAAGTCACCAATAAACAATTAAAGTGCAAGTTAAAGACTTACCTGTACAGGTGTTCAGGAGATGAAATGTCCTTTCAAAACGACTCTTCAAAGATCCAATCAGTTCACATTGTTGAAATGCTTCATCTATGAAGACACCCGTTAGAGTGGCACAAGAGGCTGCAAACAAAGTTTTAAAGTTGTCAGTAAATACGGGGATGTTTATTTTGCGAGGTAAAGTAGACGTCACAGGTATCCTAGAAACAGCCACATCCTTCATGGTTTCAGAGGTTTTCCCTTCAGTTCAAATGGGCATGTATTATACTACACTGGAAAAAAATTAAAGATACCACTCCAAATTTTCCAAAGTTCATTTTATAAATCATAAAATGAGAACTTCATTTTGTAGTGGTCTCTTAGCTATATATCATCGCAAAAGTATGAATTGTACAATTTAGGATAATAACGCCTTCCAGCGTAGTGTTGCAAAGCAAATTGCATTACCCATGATCCTTTGCAATTAGAGCATTTAAACTCCATTACTATTCAATAAAATAGAAAGGTCCAGCAATTCATGTATTGTTTGGGGGAAGAATGAGATGGAGACAGAGCAGAACAGAGAAAAGGTAAGAAGAGATTTTAGAAATACTGTGGAAAAAATGATGAATGACAAAATTACAAAGCGAATGAGAGGTTGATGTGTACACGCATTCGTGCGTGCCTCATTTGTGTGTGCGTGCATGTGCGTCTCCTGTGCATGAAATAAAAGCTTGTCTTGTTTAGCAGGCCGCCAACAGTGAAAAAGGCTAATAGGGATGACCTGCCGCTCACCCTGGAGCAGCAGAAACAGAATGGGAAAGAAAAACAGGGAAGAGGCGTCTGTATTCTTCTTGTGCATGGACGAGAAGGCTGAATGAACCAGCGCCGGGTGGCAGATTAGTGCAGGTTGTGCCCTTCTGAAGAATGGAGGGAGAGAGGAGAGATGGAGGGATGGGAGGCTCTTGTCAGCAGATGACAACAGAGACAGACGCAGAGGAAACTTCTGCACGTGGTTCTGTTTGATAAGAGTTTAATGAAGCTTCCAATTGAAAAGCATTAAGACAAACTGTTGTTCATCTACCAGTTTCATTCCCCCCCCATTTAAACACAGGTCCATCGAAGGGTTGAAGGATGGAGCATACTGCAGTTTGTAGAAAGAATAAACAGGTTAAACAGAAAGCGCACGGGGGTACATTTGCAGTTAAATGTGGTTATTTCACAAAGCTGAAACTTACCACAAAATGACCCTAAGTCAGAAACATCAGCTGCCAACTTTGGCCATTGCAATGCTAAGGAATAATGTTTGTAAAAGACATTTTGGATTACACAAGTAAAATAGACATGTCAAGACCCAAAAGATGCTTCAGAGTTCAGATGGTGTTCAAACCTGGGACTTTCTTTAATACTTTTGTTTTAGTTGTCGAGATCTGGGAACAGGTTAATTCCTGACCTGGGGAAACGGTAGTTTGACAAGACAATACTCAAACGCAACCGGTCCAACTACAGGCTACTGGTTGTTCAACCACATCTCTTGGGCTTCTTCAGCAAATAGCGTTGCTCCGTTTGAAAACAGGTTAGTTTAACGTCGAGTCTCTGATGTTGTTGGTCTGCTTTTAATGCATCATGTTGCCCCGGGACTGTGGGGGAGAAGTCGTCTTTTATACCATGTTGATGTTAACATTCGCTCCCTATATGAGAAATATAGTCAAGATTATAAACAAGGCTTTGAAAGAATGTTGCATATATTAAAAACAAAATGGAGAAACAATTTTAGATAGACATGTAAAACATGTAAAGTTTGTCCTGACCATGTTGCAACTAAATCAAATGAATGAATCTCTGTACGGTGGCCATTTTAGGACATCTCACACGTTGAATATGTGGGTTTCACCCTTTATTAGCACCTTCCCTTCATGTTAACCCGACAGCAACGCAACACCTCAGTGCCCTGTTCCTTTTTACGTAAAAGTCACGACAATCTCACTGGGTCAGACCGAGCAGCGAAGGCTGCAGCAGCACGGTTACACACAAAGAAGGAAATGTGGATCTTGGGACATTGCTGCCTTCTAAAAGCACCAACAAATATATTATCTATATCTGCATAAACAAAGAAACTGAAACCCTCATGTAAGGGCAAATGTCAGGCTCACAGGCAGTAAATATAACCAAAAGACACTTACTGCCAGTAAGGAAACACAAAGGCCACAACAGAAACCACAGGGAAATCCAGACAAACTGTCCAGGCAGGGACGGAACCAGGACCAGAGCAAAACACACCGACACCACAATGAACCAACACAGAACACCAGCCGCAGGGCAGGTAGAAATACACCGGGACTAATGAGAGACAGGTGAAAACAATCACCACTGGAGAACAAAGCAAGACAACGCCAGACTGGACTACAACAGGAAAGCCACCAAAATAAAACAGGAAGCACAAAGAACCAAATGCGCACACGGACAATGAAACATGACTACAGCCTGAAACGCAGAACAAACCGCGTGGGTGAAAACATGAAGAGTAAAAACATTATATTATTATAGCTATATAGCTAACATTATATTATTAGATTATATCATATCATGTTAATATAAAATACTGTTGAATGATAAAAAATGATGTGAAAATGTGTCGGTTGATTCTGTAGACAAACGTGGACACACACACACACACACTTTCCATTCATCTGCTATCACTTCTTAGATGTCAGGGGGGGGGGGGGATGCACTCTCAGGCACTCGAACATGTCAGACGAGGCATTGAGGCCACACACACACACACACACACACACACACACACACACACACACACACAGACCGGGACAGGTGGTGCTGATGTGACGTTTGGTTTTAGGTTTCAGCTCCCTGACAGACAACATCTCGATTCCTCTGCTGCTGCTCTCTCTTTCCGCTTCCTCTGAGTAAATAGGAACAGTGATTATTAACACTGTGAATTCTTTGACAGAACGGTCCTAACAACATTATAGCAGCTACTGAACTGAACAAAGATGGTTGAAACCTCAGATTTTTCTTTTAATTTGACAGGGAGAATGCTGCAAAAGGTTGATTTTCATCTGTGATGCTTTTTACTATGAATCCATGTTTGAGTTCAGTTTACAGCCTGTTACAGACTCCTGGCGTCCCAGTGATCTATACGTGGAAGCAGTGGCTCAGGAGGTAGAGGAGGTCATCCGTTTATCCCAGGGTTGACGGTTCGATCCCGCCTTCTGTCAAAGTGTCTTTGGGGCAAGACGCTAAACCCTAAATTGCTCCAGATAGTAGCATCACACTGCATCTGTTAAGAATGAAAACATGTTTCTCCAATTTCCCCACTGAGGGACTAATAAAGGATGATGACAATTATTATTATTACAAGGTCAAACATGCCACAACAAGCCAAAACATTTCTATCAGGAGAAAATGTGCTGCAGCTTCAGAAACCATGCAAAGTCAGGTACAGCAGCTGCAAATGAAGAAGCGTGCTGCAGAAAGCCAAAGCAATGCAAAAATACAGAAACGATGCAAAGTCAAGAAAAGGCCAGTCAATAAAACTGGAGCTCTCCGGGACGCCAAGAGGAGCAGCTTGATTTTCGAACCGAAATCTGCAGGTTCCCATTGTTTTGGCTTTTCGTGTCCATTTTGGACTTTGTTCTCCTAATGGAAATGTTTTTGGCCTTTTGTCGGCCACCGCACCTCTGCAATAAATATGAGACATCTGCAGGTGAAAGCACTCGGAGGATCGGGTGAAGCTGAGTGGATGAGGAAGAAGCGATGGATCGTGTAACAGGAGGTTGATCTCCAGACGAGGCCGACAGACTTCCTGCAGCCGTTCTGTATTTGTTGTTCTGATCTTGTCAACTCAACACGCCTCGGAGGTGACTGGCGCCGCTCCCTCTTTAATAGTTTTGGTTGTTTGTCGATGCCAAACCAGGAAGTGACACCTTATAATAATCGCTGACGTGTTGTTGTGGAAACAGGCTGTAGCACTTAATGACAGCTTCTCTCTCTCCCTCTCTCTCCGCCATCTCCGCAGTCACGGCAACCGCCTCGCTCGCTTTCATCAGCCTGGAGTCGGAAAGAGAGAGAGGCTGCCAGCTACTGACAGAGCAGGGACAGCCTGGAGAGAGTGTGTGTGTGTGGTTAGCCATGTAGCTGCCGCCTCCCGTCTCCTGTCCGGAAGCAGCCAGCAGTGGACCACTTAAGTGTTGATGTCCTAACAAGACCAACATGCAGATCACAGATCAGCGTGTCTGCTGCCAGACGTTGGTCAAAACAATAAAACAGACACTGAATGATTCTAAAGCACTTCGAGCTACATCTCCTGTATGAAAGGCGCCATATAAATACAGTTTATTATTATTATTATTAATAATATATCTCACATGTCTGGACAAAGTATTTTAACATGTTCCGTTTGATGGATGTAGCATCCTATAGTTCACATACTTATGTAGTATTTCATTTCAAGTGTAAGTGGGATGAAGCTGGACAAGCAGCCAGAATACGTACATATACTGTACATATGTGATCATCATCACATATACTGCAATGTGGACTGTTTTTAAAGCTTTTTAAGGGAAACATCAGAGCATAAAAGGTAAATGTCATCATCAAGTCCTCCACGTTGTTTGTCCGAGCCCTCTTAAACGACACATACCAAAATCACTGTTGAAGCATCCAAAGCCATGTTATGCCAGATGTGGCAACAAACTGGATTTGCAGAATCTGCGTGGCACAAACACACACCACCCAGTGGTTAGAGGCTACCAGGCAGGCTCACTGGTGCGGAACAGAGAGCCAGTAAGGAGGCCTGAGATGCTAACTGACGGAGGGGCCTGTGGAGGGGTGGTGCTGGTGTTCTTATTAGGCAGCGCTGCGTGGGCTTTGACCTCTCACACACTTCATGAGTTCACTTAATGAAGCCCTGAGCCTCGCTGCTCCCGCCGGCCTCACATGTAGAAGAAAACAGTCGCAGTTGACGGTGACGTTTTTGAGGGTTTCACTTTGGAAGCCAGCTGTTTCCAGAGTTTTGTCAGGTCTAAAAATGCTTCAAGGTAAAAAGCAACACAACCGATTTCTGTGTGTTGAGTCCTGCGTCACCAACGTTTCACCCATTTTTATGTCTTTTTGTTGGACATAGAACGTCTTGTCTGACAGAATTGTGATGCCGATTTTGACTTTTTATACACTCAAAAGACAGGCTATTCCTTTTTAATGACTATTTGTTGTTGGGGGGGCAGCCTTCCCTTTCTTTGACAGCCACTGTAGAGAGACAGGAAACGCGTTATGTTAACCATCAGGCCACCAGATAGAAGGTGTTCTTTACAAATGTGGAAAGTAACTGAATACTATTTATTCAAGCATTATTTGGAAGTCGTGCTTTACTTTGCCTCCATTTCAGAGGGAAATATAATACTTATTTATTCACTTTAACTATTTTCCTGATGGCTGCAGCTACTGATTACTTTGTTGATGGATTTTTAGTACGAGCACCTAAAATCTGATTTAATTTATTTGACAGCATAAAAGGTGTGTCCATGTTGAGATAATTTTTGCTTCACTTTATTCATGGTTTCACCGCCGTAGTGTTTGAAGTCTGCGTTTAATCCTGTCTTCTCCTTTTTAGAGTGGATCTGTCTCTTTGTGACCACTTGCGTCTTTGCACCGACTTAATAAGCAGCTGGACCACATTTACAAACCTTAGTTGACAGACTGTTTAAACAGCGCTGTCAGGTCATTGTACGTGCCAAATGCAATATGTTTCATATCTGCGTCAGACAGGTTATGTCAGCTTAGCATTAAGTGAGTTATGTCGTGTATTAAAAAGGACTTAGCAGCATGCCAGCTCCTTCAGTCTAGAGCCATGGACACTGCTCCCCCCGACTGCCCTGCAACTGTTTAACTGGGTATTCAAATATTCAAATGTGCACGTGGGATCATGAATTGTGTGGACACCAGTCAGCCACCCGACGAGACTGCATATCCCACATTTGCACTGGACAGCTGTTAGCTACATATCTGCATGTATGTGCACCGTTTCAGATTCTGCTTGTCTGACTGCACCGACTGTCTCCACGCTGCACAGACAGACGAGCGTCCGGCGTCTCCTTTCTCTTAGAAGAGGAAGGGAAACAAAGGAATCCATCGAGACTACTTGATGCAGCCATTTAAAATGACTGCATCATCAAACAAGGAACAAATTACACAGTTACTACAAATGACATAATTACAGCTGTATGCTGACTGATATTGACTGTATTTGGCGACATATGGTTTACTTCACAAATTATAGACATGACAGATTCGCGCCAACAAACTCTTTATGTTTATATTTAGCAACCACAGGGGAAGTCCAGGTGAAAGCCAACCCTGTGCAAAGAGGGATTTAGGGATAATGTACATCAGGCAGATCAACCCTCTAAATTTGTTATTTTAATGATAAGAGTCATCCACCGTCAGGTTACAAGTATCGCTGTGACTGGACTGAAGGGTTAATCAGTAAGATGCAGACTGACACGACATGACTGGAATGTTATACCGAAGCCAACTCTAATTTAATTAGCTTCAGGGCAATAACTGCTGCTGCAGATCATTGATAATAAGAAATCTCTGTCAGCTGCGTGTTGCACAACAACTGAATTATTGGAAAACAGAGCAAATGTCGAGTAAACCGTCATCACCAGACGATCAGAACCACAAATGAGGACCCGAACTATTCACACAACAATAAAACCTGATTTATGGATCTTGCAAAATGGCTCACAGGATGGCAGAGATTCCAAAAAATTAAATATGGAGTGAGGTAAAAAAAAAAACTCTTAAGATAAAGAAATTAAATCAGATAAAAGAAAAATGAGGCAGAACAACACACATAATAAAAAATACATGTCTATAAAAATGCTCTTCACTTTGTTCCTGCCGACAGGTTACGTCGTCTTCTTCTGGTTTACGGCTTCAGAATAAACCAGACAAATGACAGCGTTGGTGCCCTGTTTTAGGCTGCTTTCAGACAGAATCAGGCGACTGCACGGCGATTAATGACGCCTTTGTTTTCCCTCGTGGTGGCGTCGAGCAGCTGATGCACAGTCGTCACGGCGACGACAATCAGCCTCTCTCCCATCTTCACAGTTTCTTGGAATATCACGGTTCACAGCTAATGCTACAATGCTACAAGTTCTTCTTCACCTGGGGCCTGTGATTGGCCGCCGCAGCGTGGCGCCAGTTGCGTTTCTCCAAAAGTTGATTCTGTTAAAACTTTTCGCAGCAGCCTGAACCCTGGTCCAATGAATGGGAAAATCTGCGTTGTCGCCGCAGCGCCCGATTCCTTCTGAATACGGCCTTAGACGCAAAGCAGGAAGCAGCATCACACGGCAGCGCCACGAAACATGTTACGGTTTGGTCACTCGAGGCGACCTCACAGTGCCCTTCAACTCTTGTGTCAACTGGACAATGCACTCATCTTTTAACAGTTCACGTCAAAAGAGTCACACTGACAACCGGGTAACCAGGTAACCAATTTATCACAATGAGCACCTTCTTAAATGAACTGTATTTACGTTCATCCGAAGCGCTTCTATCATCCAGCCGTTTGCGTTTGCTGTAAAAACACACAAAGCCTTTAATCTTCCATTGTGGCTTTTCTGCCTTCACTTTAAAGGATTTGAGAAGTTCAATCCCTCTGATTTGCCTCCAGGTTTCAGAAAAGCCACTGAACTTTCCGCGCAGGCATTTATCACCATTAAATTAGAGGCTTTCAACGCTGGCAGGAGCAGGTGGATCCTGTGTGTGTGTGTAACGTTTTCATGTCATGCACGTTTGTGTGTTTTCATTGCAACATGATGTGTTGTTGTGTCTGCATGTACAATGTGTCTCCTTGTTGTATCAGTGTGTGTGTTGTTACCTGCCTCCTGGCTACAGGTGTGAACTGCTGTGCCCCCACTGTTGTGAAATACAAGTGGATAAAAGGGAGAGGGAGTGTGTGCGTGTGTGGGTGTATGTGTGGGTGTGTGTGTGTTTGTGGGTGTGTGTGTGGGTGTGGGTGTGTGTGTGCGTGTGTGTGTGTGTGTGTGTGCGTGTGTGCGTGTGGGTGTTTGTGGGTGTGTGTGTGCGAGTGTGTGCGAGTGTGTGCGTGCAGTGAAAGAGCGCATCATTAGAAGTGAAAATCCTGCATTTACAGTTTCTCTGAGGTAAGGATAAATGCGTATTTAAAGTAAAAGTCGAGCAGAGGAGGATGTGGAATACCACAATGTAGAAATACTCCATTACTGCATTAATGCTCATTCACTTGGATTGGTGAAGCACACGGTAAATACAGAATGCCATGAATCCAAAACGAATAGATAAAAGAGGCTGAAAAGCATATAATATAAAAAAGTATTGTTTAGTGCAAATGTAAGTACGGAAAGTGTTTCTATTTAGCTGAATTCGCACCATGAAAAGGTAATTTGATGATTACATAGTTTTGGCCTGTTCCGTTTACCGAAGCCAGCATCCTGATTAATTACGTTCCACGCCGGGGGAAGCACACTTTTGTACTAAGAAGAAAGAGCTGCGCTTAATTTGTCTAACGCAGACTGCTGAGTGAGGACGAGATGTCTTCTCAGCCAGTATGGACAGGACGAGCTATTAAAGCAAAATGTATAGATGTTGTGGAAAGCGAGAACTTCAGAAACACTGGGATTGAGACAGAAAACTGAACTGAATCTGGGGTTTTGCAGAATTATTCAATATCAACGTTCCTCTCTGGTTTATCTTGAGAGACCAGTGTTACTGGAGACGGTAAGTCTTGCTGATTCCAGCAGTGTTTGTATGACATGTGCCTTTAGATTTTTCACATCCAAGTTATGAATGTGCAGCTTTGCCCTCCTTCCTCTGATTTCCCAGCGTGGCACCAAGAAAGTTAACGTCATCTGTGCGGCTGAAAGACACAGGCAGCACCAGGAGACAGGTGCCCCGGTCTTGTGTTTGTCGTTGAATCAATGCATGTTTGTGTTTGCGCTTAAAACCTGTTTTGTGTGTTTTCCCACATTAGATGTAGCAAACCCGTGTGTGTGTGTGTGGCTCAGATCTGTCAGCAGCGGGGTTTCCGTCCCTGAAGTCCAGGGGGATTTGGTCCCCAGGTTTGTTGACTTACCAGTAGGTCTCAGGCTTAAATCCCGCCTTGACCTTTGACCCCAACACTAATTACATATAGCCTGAGTGCTGACGGCTATAATACACCCCGGGCTGAATAGAAAGCCTCCCAAGGTTGTCTACAAAAGACTCGGAAGCCGCAGAGCTGAGGACGCCTTGAACCTTTAAGCCCGGACTGAGACCCACGACTGTGAGAGGAACCGGTGATCACTGGAGGGACGGAGGTGTTTCCCAGAGCATTAACATGACCTTTGTTCTGCTTTAATCCCACAGACAAATAATGATGTCAGTGATAAGGTGGCGTTGGGAAAGCGGGTGATGATTGTTCAGGATCAGAGGGGTCATGGCAGCGTTCATGGGGCCTCAGTTAGAAAAGACTTTAATGCAAAAATACCCCCCCAAAAGTTCAGTTCTTTAATAAATATACTGATCGGGGCTGCACCCGACCCAACACGAATTTTCGACTATCTGTTCCTTTTTTCTTCTTCATATAGACCAACTCTTTATTGAACTGCCAGATTTTCATGAAAAACTTCTTTTGTTCTGCGGGACGTTCAGGGTGACGGCGACGGTTCACGAAATATAGTCAACAAGCCAAGTTAGCCCTCTGAGCTAATGCGTGCTAGCTACACTAACGAAGGATCGGAAATGTGCACCAAAGATTTCAAACAAAAGCCGGAGACGAGATTGCGCTAAGTGAGCTGTAAATTTGGATCCTGAGCGGGGCGAGGCCTCGCTTCCTCCGGGCAGCTGCCTTGGACTCGCCCTGTTTCTGGGTCTGGGTCCGGGTCCACAGCTGCCTGTACCCGCCGCAGACATCTTCACGGAGCGGACGGGACGACTCGACGGAGCAGCGTGAAAGCGATATTTGTGCACTTGTACACCTGAAGGTGACAGTACTTCAAATGTACTGTACTGATACACATGTGTGGCTATCTTCTGCAAGCTCCACCCTCACAGGTGCCCAGTTGTTCTGCTCCAATAATACCTTCATAGTATATTCCCAACAACTTGCATTCTACTGTCTACACCGTTAATTCAACTCAAACACAAGAAACAGAGCCCACTGCGTGTATTCACATCAACGTTATGCAGATTATGTCAGATGACTATCGAGCCAAACCTTACTCCTGAGCGTCTTTCAGTAATTGTTGGTATCTGAAGCCTGAAGGGTGTAACACACTGACACACTGACACGCTGCAACAATAGCTCATCAGGAGACAATCCCAGGTGTAGGTGTGAGTGTGTTTCCACGGTGATTAAAAAAAGCTTTCAGATCACATTAGCACGGAGGGAATTAAACCTGCGATCCACAATCGTCACAGACAGCCCGGGAAAGAAAGGGTGACTGTTGGGGAAGGAAGAGGAGGAGAGAAAACAGAGACGAAGGAAGAATTGAAATCCAAAAGCCCAGTAGAGGACAACGCCATCGCCTCTGTTCTCTGCGATGCGCGACGTCTGTCAGGAAGAGGGGAGGACGACCTGCGTTGAAAAGGGTCGCGACCTCGCCGGAATCCAACCGCACTTGTGAGTCACTTTTAAAAGGTGTTTGTTGCTCATACCTGCGTTTCACCATGAACTCATTTTCAAAAATTAGGACTGAGCCCCTGTGTGGGCGAGCACCCTCCCTGCCCAGGAATGAGTCTATGAATTTCCCCCCGCAGGCATATTTTACATCCTGTAAAGACTTTTATCATTCATTTCTGCTGCCTCTAGTGTTATCTTGACGAAGAATCCCGGCTGTAGATTTAAACATCCTGCACGGTACTATGACAATTTACACTCATCCTAGTTCTTTCTTATTGTCAGCAAGGGGGTGTGTTTGATTTCAACAACCTTGGACTTTCTTGCTTACGAGCTGAGCGCGTCCACAGCCGGATGACCGTGTGACACTGTTGAAAGTGCTGGAGAAAAAGCTAGTAAGCAAACCTTGAGTTGTTTTCTTTTTATGCTGAGCTATGTGAATGGTAATCTTTTCTTTGTTGCATTTCCATACAGGTATGTCGATCTAGGAAATGACAAATCCTAACAAACACTGGATATTGTGCTTTCCATGTTAGTTTAATAAATGTTAAATGTATTGCTGTATTATTAATCCATAAATTCTACTTATGATCACTTTGAGTTTCACAGATAAAGAACGCTGTAACTGCATCTGTACTAAAAGCAGAGCAGCACTGTCCTCTACGCCTTCATCTGTGATCGATGGTCAATTTTGAGGAGGAGCGTAAAACATTTTAGGGTCACGGTATTCTTTTCATCCCGGCTAGTGTCTGCAGATCATCCTCTCACGCCGCATCTAAGCTGCCATTACTGCTTGTAAAGCTTCTAGTAGTAACTGAAGGTGATGCAGACAGAACAGTTTAATTCTTCATCTTCTTAAGTCGTCCTCTGGATCCTGGACAGTAACAGGACACTGCGCTGGCGTTAGTGAGCAAATCAAACTGGAACTGTTAAACCGAGGCGGTAAAAATAGGATTTTGCCCGTCCGCTGTGGTTTTTCGGGAAATTCACACTCTCGGTTGTTGGAGCGGCGGAGTCAAATTGTGCCTATAGCCCCAAAAAGACTTGCGGTAGCTTTGTACAGTATGTGTGAGTGTGCACGTGCGGGCGCGTGTGTTCGTATGTGAAGATGAGTGCACATCTGCATGTATTTGAGTGTGCGTTTAACATAACTGTGTGTATGGAGTCCTGTGCAGGTGTGTGTGTGTGTGTGTGCAGCATCCTGCAATATTGCTGTTTGCATAACACGCCTCACAGAGCAGGTATGTGTCTTCTGCAACGGCAAACAGGTAAGAACAAATCTGCAGCGTCCAGAGGAGATGCGGAGGAATCCTTCACATTCTTTCTTTTGTTGTGACCGAGACACAAAAATACACTTTAAATCACCTCCATGTCTCCTGGAACCAGCGTCGTCTTTTGTTTGACCACAAATATTGCAGAGGGACTTAAAACATCGAGATGAGAGCATAATAGTTTCATTCATTTGAATGTGTCGTGTGGTGAGTGAGCCAGATGATGTACGGAGACGCCGCAGATACCGTGCTCCGAATTTCAATGAGTGTCGTCAGTTAAATACCAGACAGACTGAAGTGAACAAAAGGTGCCTCAGGAGCTGTTTGAACTTTGAACCCAAGCAAAAATGCCATGTCAACAATATAAAATGTACAGAACAAATTATCGCCATATTTGATGTAGACAAACCTCCTGATGTAATCTCTCTTACCCTCCTCCCACTTACATTTTATTTTCTAGTTGTGTCCTAAAATGCCGCCGGTTGGACAAGTTGTTCCCAAAACACAGTTCATGTCATGCAAACATGCAACATCTGGCTGGTTAATCCATTGTGGAAACACTATCTGCTTCCACCAGACACATTACGGCTTTGGGCTCTGTGGCTGCACAGATGTTGGGATTTTGCACCTTTTCAGACACTGACGTCTTTGCCGAGGTCAAAACAGAAAACAGAAAACATACATTTTGCTTACACTGGCAAATGTAATGTCAAGACACAAAAGGATCAGTGTTTAGAGACATATCTGGTCACATTCTGGAGAAATCACCACCGCTTAGAACAGAATGAGCCCTCAGACAGCAGAGAAGTGGTTTGATGAATGTTTAACTTCTTTTCTCTGCCGTGAAAACTGGAATTTGTGGTGCTGTCACCTACAGCTAGCCGGGCAAATGCAAAATAGTCTGGAATTGCTCAGTTCATCTTCGATTTCCAAGGGGTGTTATCAAACGCTTCTGGACGCAACTGGATAGGCCAGGCCAGGACAATATTAAAATATGTTTTGTAGCGTGGAGATTCGGTGTGGACAGCATAGCGGTAATAACGTGGCCTCCGGCTGCCGGGGGAACACTTGTTCAAACCTTCAACATTTTGTCAGCATGGTGGCGCAAACAGACTCTGTAGGTGATTTCAGGTGCAAGCGGAGCAAAATATCTGAGCAGCTTAGCTTGGAGTGGCGTGGACCAGTGGATAATTGGATCTGCTGTTATCTGGAGCTCAGGGCGGAGAGCAAACGCAGACAGCAGGCGCTATCAGCTCGCTAGCTGCCGCTGAGAACACACACATTGTGATTAAGAGAAGAGGAGGTTTGCTTAGAGTGCGAACCTTCTAACGGATAGTTTTTTCAAAGGAATTATAGCAACTGATGGTATTTTTTACTCTGCTCATGACTCAAACCTTTACTACAGTAAAGTAACTCTAAACACTTAAACATTTCCGTGTTAAACAGCCTTCGGGATGAACAGTGTCATTCTCAGTAGCTGGAGTAAATAGTTGAGTTTGTAATTAGTTGAGGGCCCCTGAAAGTCTCGCACCCAGATTAGCTTCCCGCCGCAGATGTTTGCTTCAGGTTTGGGTTTCACCTCCTCCACATTCATTCCCCCTGAATGACTCAGTCAAACATTTACATTTACAGTAGCCGAGTTTCCCCAGAGGGATTTGCATACTGGACTGAAATGGCTCTGAGCTCATCGAGACGGATGAAGTGTTTAAATGGCTGCTGGGGTTAAGGTTGCCACTGAAACCACACACACACACACACACACACACACACACACACAGTAATTAGGCTTCTGTAATGTGCGTCTCAGACAGGTTTGTTGTAAACACTTCACATTATCCAGATGTTGACTCAGATATTAAAAACTGCCAAAGGTGTTTCAGTCAATGGCTCATTACATTGATCAGGTCCAAGAAATGTAACTTTCTGGGTAAAATGTTTATATTGAAATTAGAAAAGCTAAATTAAAAATGCACAATACTGGTATGTCATGATGATGATTTCGTAAAACGTATAAAAAAAAACTACTGATATTTTAAGCATTTTTGATATATTTTACATTTCAAATGTCCCCCAGGCGTCTCCAACCGAGTCTGCAAACCAAGTTTTATTATAATATTTATATGTTTTTGTGAAGAAAGTAAAAGTTCCTCTTTTCCAAGGTATCCTCCGTTTTCAAAATGTCTCCAAAAATGGCCACATTTTCTAAACAATCCCATCTTTCCAAAAATGCAAAGTGTCTTCAATATTTAAAGTATTTCAAATTGATGTGTGGACATAACAGAAAACATATTGCAAATTTTGTTGTTCGTTGCATCAAATGTAGTTTTCCAGCAGCTACTTATTAAAAGATTCAACAGGACGTTTTTATGACGCGTCTCTGTCAGCTGATTTCCATAGAACTGAATTGAAACCAAATGTTGCCTGGAAGCTTATGGCATGTTTTAGAAAACCATCTAACATGTAGCAGAGCTGTAGTCATGTTTATGAACTAATATAGAAAAAAAACTTCTTTAAGTCAAAAACGCACACAGACGCAGCAGCGTGAGGCCTTCAGCTGCACAGGTCAACGCACCTTCCTCTGAAGCAACACGCTTTACACACAGCCGGAGGGCAGCAGCACTACATATGTCGAGTAATTGCTTGTAATTAGTGTCATTAGCAGGTGATGGTGTGTGTGTGTGTGTGTGTGTGTGTGTGTGTGTGTGTGTGTGTGTGTGTGTGGTGGTTTGAAGAACGGTAAGGAGAAGCGCAGAGATGGAAGAGGACGAGCTTTCCAACTTGTAATGTCTGTGGTCAGTCTACTGGAACCCTAAATAAATCAGCTGTCTGCTGATCTGCGTCTGTGTTTCTGCAGAGACTCACTATGCGTGCGATGTACTACTTCCACTTCTATACTTGTGAGGACCCTCAGTGATATAAGAAGTGAGGCAAAATGACCTCTCGCTTTCCAAAATCTCGTAGTTATGCAAGTATGACGTTCTTTTTTTTTTAATCCCAATTTCTCAAAATATCTCCACTTTCCAAAAAACGTCTTCGAACGTCCGTACCTTGTCTTCTCTTTCCAGTATGTCCTCACTCCCTAAACTCATCTTGTACTGCTACTGTGTGTTCTCTTCCACCCTGCTCTCTCTCTACCCAACCGGTCGAGGCAGATGACTCCCACCCAGAGCCTGGTTCTGGTTCTGGTTTTGGTTCTGCCTGAGGTTTCTGCCTGTTAAAGGCAGTGTTTCCTTGCCACTGTCTCCTAGTGCTGCTCATGGTGGAAATGTTGGGTCTATACATATAGAGTTGGTCCAGACTTGCTCTATATTAACAAGTGCTATTAGATAACTTTGTTATGATATAGCGCTGTATAAATAAAATTGAATTGAATTGAATTGAATTGCCACATCTCAGGTAGCAGACTAACTGCATCGCATTACAGATGACAATCTTAAATAGCGGCTGATCAAGTGAACAATCCACTACAACATTAGTCTGATCATTTTGACATCTAGTGTACTGTACATCAGCAAGCTAGCTACTATACATTATCATCGTCAGACTTCTGTCAGTAACTTCTGCTCTGTTGTGTCCCCCACTTCATTCAAGATGGAAGCGGGGCGGAGTTACGAGGTCTAGCTGACAGTTTGGAGTTACGAGATTTAGTCACACGCCCTTTTTAATACTACAGATGTAAAGGGTGACTAATTGCAGTGAGTCATAAAAAAAAAAAGACAAAATATGGAGATACAAGATTTCTGCCAGAAAGCGACGATATATAAAAGTCTTATCAGTCTGAATGATGCATCTGTTCACGGCATGGAAGGTTGACTATTAGGTGCAACTGAAAAGGGTAATGAAAGTAAAGAAAAGTGCAGGTTTAAGAGGCTTCAGTCAGGATAACAGAACTAAAGCTTCCTCTTCTTCTTACAATTCCTGCACCGCCAGGCTGACTATCCCACATTTCCATCTTATTCAAAAACACTGTCAAAGTCAATTTAACTGAAGCTGTTACATAAATACATAATCTATGATTCAAATATTCCTGCAGTTACCTGGAGAACATGCAATGTACAAAACATCTTTTAAATCTTCTACAAAATTAATTCACCACTCGTCTGTTCCTACTTCAAGCAAGGGTCCTCGGCAGTATCCTAGCTGTTCCTAGGACTTCTGTACAGAGATCTCGGATGTTGTTCCTGGAATCCAAGGCACTTGTATCTGTCCTCAACATCTGCTGTGTCGCCTTCTGATAGTCTAATCCCTTAAATTCGGATACCTTCCCTCTCTTGGATACCATCCGACCACAATCTTTTTTATATATACTGTATATAATATATTTTTATATATTTCTGAATAGAATTAATGACACATGGCCAGATTGCTTCACCCCCACCCCACCCCACCCCTCCTCTGTTCTGATAGAGGTACAGGTCTTCTCTGGCTGTCATGGCCCTCACTGGGATTGGCAGTTTAATTAACTTCATATCTCCATGTGCTGCTGGAGCAGCTACTTCTCTCTGCACAAGACGATGTATGTGTGGGAGCTGTGATCGTTCCTTCTGTTACATGAATGCCTCCTAAACTGCGTTGGTTTAATGTACCAACACAGTCGCACTGAGATCGAGAAGCTTGAGAGTTCTAGGTACAGATGCTCACCAAATGTCAGTGGTGAGTTGGTTTAATGTGTAGGTAGGTGCAGTTTGCAGTTGATGACAAAGCTGCATTGAAATCAATATGCTATCACCCAACCTCTATGCTGGTTTAAAAAAAATTGCATCATGTAGGATGTACTTATTCAGTTATGTTATAGTAATATTTTTAGCAGTCCCGGTGACATTTTGTTGCATAATGATGCATTAATCACATTTTTACATTAAAAATGGATGTGAAATTTGCAAATGGTTCCTTGTACTGACTGAATTCACAGAGAATTTTTTAGGCTGAATGTAGAGAGCAACCCCGTAAGCAGAACACAAGCCCATCAGTACAGAGTTCAAAGTTTATTGGAACAAAAGGGTAGGTGGCCGGATGGCAGGTGAAGGAGGGGACGCAGAGAGAGGAGCCGAGCCGAGCCGAGCCAAGTTGTAGTGGGTGTCCCTCCGGCAAGGGACTGATCTGTGACGCAGGGAAAACCAGGTTAGTCGTAAGAACACTTAAACTAACAACGAAAAGCCTAGCTGTGATTATCATACAGGTAAACTGAACGATCTAGCGACGAGGGGAGTTGAACCGGGTGTAAGTACTGCAGAGATGAATAACCGATGAGTCACAGCTGTGCCCTGTAATCAGCTGGAGTAGGGTCTGGAGTGCAATTGTCAGTCCCGGACCACACCCACCAACACAGAGACAGACAACACTCACAGGGAGGAGGGGAAAACACAAGGGAATGGGAGATAACAGCAGTAACCACCACGGTAATACCGCCCAATTCTACAGTCTCTCAGCTTTTTAGCCTATTTTAGATAATCATTTAGGTTTTTCTGCCCAAAATCTCCACTCTCTTCAGTTTTGTGTCCAGCAGCAGAAGGCAGCAGTTTTCAGTGAAAAAGCTCTAAAAACCCACTGTACATTACATGTCCTGCCCCCAAGCAGTAGAGAGACACAATTAGCGACTAGCTTATTAACATAGTGGAGCAATTAGCAGCTAAAGAGACAGATTTCTTTTTCAGAAGTTGGGTGGGGTTAGGAGAAGTTGATGTAGACCAAAACAGAGCTGAAATGGATTATTAGACAATGGATTTATATAAAGTTAATTAGTTATCAGAAGAATTACTCATCCTGTTAGAACAATTATATGTTTTCTGTGGCGCTGGAGGAGCTTTCTACAGTCTGAGGAAAAACACATGATTATGTCATAGTGATGTCATCAGGTTTATCACAGCTTGGACTTGGAAACATCAAATTGAAACTCTGCCTACAAAGTTAGGGAGTGACGTTTCAAATCGCCACCTTAGAATTATAAGGTTCTATCTGACATTTTTGTCGAATTTGAGTTCTTCACATATTCTTAATCTGTGACAACATATTAACATTATGTGAGGTGTTTTTTTAAGTTGCGTTCATTATTGGACTTTTTATTTAGAAAATAAAAAGGTTCTATCTGCAAATCCAAACTCAAACTTGGTACTATAAGGTTCTATCTGTGAGCCAATCAGCACTTCGGATGCACAAAAGCGGACCAATCATGTTTCGCTTCTTTGTCATGTGACGTCCGCACGGCTCCGTAACTGAGGGGAAAGAATCAGGAAATACAAATCGGTGGAGGTGAGATGTCACGCAGAAATCGCTGCTGAAAGACAGCAGCACAAAGTCCAGGCGCGTTCAGTCTTCTTTTAAGCAGTTTAGATCTTGCTGATCGCTACCACGTTAGCCAACTTATGCTAACGATTTAATGTTAGCCTGGCAGCTTAATCTGACATTAAGTGGCAGCACTAAATGATCGGTGTTTTGAACTTTATTTCCTTTGTTCCAGTCACAGGCAACTCGTAAAATGGAAGTTATGTTTTCTTCTCGATCCACCTTGTGTACTTGTACTGAGCTGTAGTTGTGGCTCTCTCTGGTGTTGCTCACTGGATGGATCAAGACGAAAATGTCACCCACTGCACGACACTGCCTGTGACTGCAATAAAGGTTATGGACCTGGAAAAAACCTGAACCTGTCCTACTCTAAACATTGCAGCTACAGTATGTGAAAGATCATTCCAGGAGTTACCTCAGTATTAAAATAAACACAAATTTAATTCATCTATCTATTTTTTTCTGTCATTTAACTTCGAAAAGAAGCAAGTACATATTTTGGTGCATCAGAATCAACATTTCTAATATAATACAAAACCTAGTACTGCCTTTACAGTATAATGACCTGCTACACTTACTTGCTGGATACAGTGATCTGAGTACCAAAAAAAGTGAAGGATGATATTGAGTTGCATTATGGGAATTGGTAGTATCTAGTGGTTTTGAAGCTTGACCCATGCTAATGACTAAAAGTCAGGATATCTCAATCTCTGTTGCTTTAATTTTGACTTCTCAGTTTTTTAACATGTTGAATAAGCATATCCCTCAACTTTGTATAGGAAGAATTAATAAAGCTTTAATTCATCAGGTGGACAGAAACAGGACTCCAACTGAGTGCAATGTTGTTTTCTGTCTGCTGGATCAGTAAAAGAGATGCTTACATGTGACAGGTTATAAATTATAAATATGTGTATCAAACTGGTCATATGTGTATCAAAACTGGTCACTACAGAATATGTACCCAGAAAGGAACACAGATCCTTGTCTGTGTGACGCTTTTCAATCTGCGGTAATACCTTGGGGTTCCAGTAGGGGGATTGCGCTCCCATCTCTCGCTCTCACTTCATACTGAAGAGTGAGACAAGAGCTGCATGTGTGCTTCATCTTTTCCCCGTCACTATCCCCCTGTTGAAGGTATTTATCGTCCATAAAATGTCATATGTTGCAGCTGTTCACTAGGAAAGTCAGCTTTGTGTGTTATTATCATATTGTCTGAAAAGTTGGTAGTTAACTATTGATGTGCAAGCTAGCTGCCGGAGACCTCGCGGCCGTGCTGTAGCATCTGACTGCTAATGTTACATTTAAGTTTGCCACTGTTACCTTCTCATATTATTACAGTAATGTTTATATGTTTGTTTATTTGAACACAGCAAGAACCCAACTTATGTCAAGCTAAAAGTGTACAGGTAAAAGGGTAAAAATGCACGTCATAATTGAATGTAATGTAACGGTGGAAAGATCATTAAACCATTCTGAGAAAGTTAAAAGGTTTGTTAGTCTTGATAACTGTGGTCCTGAAATTGGTTGCATTGGGAAAATGAAAATACATACTGACGAGTGAGACAGGAGCTGCGTGTGTGCTTCATCTTTTCCCGCCACTATCCCCCTGTTTAAGGGTACAACATTAGCATAATAGATACCTTATAATATAATTATCTGATAGCCACGAACCTTTCAGGAAAAGCAAACCTGACTGACCTGACTTTATTTATTATTTTATTTAATAACCATACACTACATTTTTTATGTTTAGCCACACTACTGCTAAGATTGTAACTGAAGCTAAAAAAGGCTTTTAGCAACATTTCATTTCCACATAACCCTATCATGCTGGACAGTTGTGACAACCGTGCTCTGTCTAAGACTGTAGCCAAGATCAATATCTCTCAGCAACATCATGTAATTACCATTGATAGCTCCACTGACTCATTGACAAATAGTCAGATGGCCTCAGGAAACCAGTGTGCAGTAACTGAGGTTATTTGCTGTCTGGAAGCTTGTAGTATACTGCATATACTGTGAAGTCACAGAAATACAAAACACCAAACTAATTTATTTTTTATTTCAGTCCAATTTCTGAAAATGTAATATTGTTTATGGTATTATTTTTTTTTATTCAAACTGGACAAACCTCAACATGGCCTGGTTGCCTGTTTTTCTTTAAAGTTCAAGCAGTTCCTCATGTGCCTGATTTCTGAGAAAAGAGAGCGATCAGAGGAGAAAAGCCAATATGGCAGCCTTCTGTACCAGGACTCAGCTGTGAAGACATTTATTACAAGATATTTCCTTATTTCAACAGGTGAGTCTTTTCTGGGCTACAGTCCTCTCAATTCCTACGTTATCTAGAATGAGAGAGGAAGGGGGGGTAGAAAAACCTCTGTAATTAAGCTGCACTTACTCGTAATTAAACATTGTGTGGTTTAATTAGGAAAATTATCGTTGAAGCCAAATCCATCTTTACAGATGTTTCATTAGAGGCTTTGTGGAGGGTGGGCAGTGGTGCGAGCGGGGTAGGGGTGGCATTCAGGGAGCCGGTCATCCATTGCTCAAATGTAATTTCCTCCCATTGTCCGGAATAGTCATTTTCATTAAGGGGAATTGAAATATGAGGCAATTAGAAGACAGGCTGTTCTTCAGCTGAGGACCTGACATGAGGTGAATGACTGAAGTTGAGATGGTAGATAGGAGGGAGCGAGGGATGAAAACATTAAAAGGAACACTTTGAAAACACATCAGATCTCAATGGGGGAAAAAAAATCATGCTGCATATCTATAGTGATATGGACTGGGTAATGCGTTAGGAACGAAAGGATGCCACATCGTTTGATGGAAATGAAAATGATCAACCTACATAGGGCTGAATTCAAAGACAAAAAGAAGATATATATATATATATACATATTCATATATATACATATTCATATATATATATACATATATATACGTATTCATATATATATATATATA
>JAVQJF010064858.1:0-15048 GCA_036023855.1 Gadopsis marmoratus | reverse complement strand
AAAAAAATAATAATAATAATAATAATAATAATAATAATAATAATAATAATCCGAGCAAAAACAATAGGGTCCTTGCAGGATTCCCTGCTCGGGCCCTAAAAATAATAATAATCCTACGAAATACAATAGGGTCCTTGCAGTGACCTGCTCGGGCCCTAATTAAAGCTGCGAGCAGCGTTGAACAAGACCTCGCCAACGTGTGCACGTCGGGGCATGTGGCGTCCGCCGCCCCTTGAGCAGATGATCCCGGCCTCATGGGCGGCATGCCATTTCCTGCAGTCACTAGGTGGCGCAATGACCGCAGATGAAAATTAGCATATAGATGGCTTCAGGGCGGGGGGCCATGAAGTACGTTAAATTTGGTGCCTGTCGGACAATGCACGGCAGAGTTATAAAGTACTTCCTGTTTATGGCGAAGGACACGTTGTCCAGGCCAAACTGCGAAGAGGCTTTATTTTAAGTCTGGACACACATGCCGAATTTTGTGTGTGTAGGTGAAAGGGAAAGGAGGGAGCTTTTGTTTTGAAAACTGTAGATGGCACCATTTTGTTTTCTCCCGCACCCCCCACGCTCCGAAACCAAATGGCATCCCTCATGTCGGAAACTGTACGTGTGTGCAAACCTTCGTGAGTTTTCGAGCATCCCTTGGACGTCATTTTTTTCATGCTGCGGATGAAAATTAACATATAGACAGCTTCAGGGCGGGGGGCTGATGAAACGTGTTAAGTTTGGTGCCTCTTGGACAAAGCCTGACATTTCCTAAAGTCACTAGGTGGCGCTATGACCGCAGATGAAAGTGAGCATATAGATGGCTTCAGGGCGGGGGGGACATGAAGTACGTAAAGTTTAGTGCCTGTCGGACAATGCACGGCAGAGTTAGAAAGTTCTTCCTCTTTATGGCGAAGGACACGTTGTCCAGGCCAGGCCTGGCACTCCAAAACCATATGGGCTCACTGTTATGGCCACGGACGATGTGTGTGCAAGTTTTCGTGACTTTTCGAGCACTCCTACCACCTCATTGCTTTCACGGTGATGCATCAGGAATTGCCGCCACGTAACGGCCACGCCCTGCTATGACCGTGTATATGTATATATATACATATATATATATATGTGTATTTTTGGCTTCAGGTCGGGGGGGTGATATAATGTGTCAAATGATGCCTCTTGGACAATGCACAGTAAAGTTATAAACCACTTCCTGTTTATGGCGAAGAATGCGTTGCCCAGACTACGCCATTTGATGAAAGGTCACAGTCATTGTGTATAGTTTGGTGCGTCTTGGACAATGTACAGAGCAGATATAAACCACTTCCTGTTTCATCTCAAAATACATAACTTCCACGCCACGGGCACGCCGTTCAAGTTAATACTCCCATCCTTATGATTCTTCATGGCTAAGGCCTTTAGATGACACAGCCCAGGTTTGAAGTCGATACAATAAAATTTGAAGGAGGAATTCAACAAAGTACGACGCCCCAAATGGCCATGCACCGAACCCATATCAGATGTCTATTTTCGCCAAGCCTGACGTGTGTGCAAATTTTCACGCAAATTCGAGCACCCCTAGCACCTAATTTTTGCCGCCAAAGACATAAAATAATTATCATAATAATAATAATCCTTACAATTTCAATAGGTCCTCACAACCCTGAAATTGCACCAAAATTGTCTGCACCATTTTGTCTGCACATTAGATACAGGCTTGCAATCTCATCTTCACAAAAAATACTTACACGTGTGTGCACGCACGCATTCTTATGGCTTTTTGACAGGTTTACTGTGTAGTATGTTTTGTACACGGGGTTTTGCAAAAGAAAAAGGCTATCCGCAAGAGAGCATGACATCTGTATGTGGAACTGTGCTGTGCTGCTGTGTGTTCTCTTTCCTCCTGCTCTCACTCACTCGCCACAGCCACCATTGTTGTTGTTGTGGCTCAGAGGGTAGTGCGGCCATCCTTTAACCCCAGGGTTGGTGGTTTGATCCCAGCTCCTCCTGTCCACATGTCAAATTGTCCCTGGGCAAGACACTGAAACCCAAGTTGCCCCCGGTTGTGCGTGGAGGCCGGCATGGCAACTGTGTCCCCATCGGTGTGTGAATGGGTAAAACATTAACAGTTAATCAGTACAATGATGATAGTAACAATGAAAAAAATAAAATAGCTTGATGAAACACTTTACACTGATCAGCCATTTACGTCAGCCATTCAGACAGCGTGGGCACCCTGACCACTCTGTGGCTATGCAGCCCCATATGCAACAAACTGTGATGCTCTGTGTGTTCTGACACCTTTCTATCAGAACCAGCATTCACTTTTTCAGCAGTTTGAGCTACAGAAGCTCTTCTGTTAGATCAGATCACATGGGCCAGCCTTCGCTCCCCATGCGTATCAATGACCCTGTCGCCGGTTCAGCGGTTTTCCTTCCTTGGACCACTTTTAGTACTGAGTACTGCATACCGGGAACACCCCACAAGAGCTGCTGTGTTGGAGATGCTCTGACCCAGTTGTCTAGCCATCACAGTTTGGTTCCTTGTCAAAGTTGTTCACATCTTTACGCTTGCCCATTTTTCCTGCTTCAACACATCAACTTGGAGGACAAAATGTTCACTTGCTGCCTAATATATCACCCCCACTGACAGGTGCCATGGCAACCAGGTAATCAATGTTCTTCACTTCACCTGTCAGTGATCAGAAAGTTATGGCTGATATGATTGCAACAATCCAATGTTAGTCATAATTTTACATTATCTCAAGTTGTAAATCATTTTACATCAAATCTTAAAGTGTGACACAGCAGCAATTTCTTCGTAATGTAACTCAAGAAAAAAGCAGGGGATGAGCCCCTAATGTCTCCTACATAAACAGCAGAATATCAAGTTATAACTGACCAGAATGCTGCACGTAGGTGTGTGTGGTTATTTTGTAACAGCTATCCATGTGATTTAATCGATATAAACATAATGGACGGCTATGCGCTCTGGCATACCACTTCTCTAATCAGAGGGAACAGGAGAACTGAAGGAGGAGCTTTTCACGCAGTATAAAGCAGCTGAGGACAACTTATACTGTATGAATATTAATTCACAGATCAATGCAGACTGCTTTACCGATGTCTGATGTATTGATTTTTTAAGCATTGCATTATTTCCACGAATCATCAGATTGGCAGCAGATTGACGTTGCAGATTGACATAGTTCTTAGATGTCTAGACCCAATTTTCACCAAAATACCAACAACTTACTTTGTGTTGCCTCGTTTGAATGCACCTGCCACCTGTTTGCTCCTGTCTGTGAGATCTGCATCACAATACCAAACTATTGGAGGCTGCTTGGGCTGGTCGTTGCACCATCACAACAATAGGTCCTTGTGTGTTCATGGTAATGAAGGATCGAGGACCCAGTACAATGGCGGGGCTCACTGATGTGCACAGAGGAATAAGATATATCTTATCTGATATACATATCAGGCTTTGATACACAGGCAGGACTCAATTATTCAGTCGAAGCAGGACCTTATCTCAAACGAGCTTATAGTTCAGACACGTCTTTATCTCTGAATTCTCCTGTTTTATATTTAAGTATGTTTGATTATGTTGTAGTTAAAATCCTTCCCGTGTTCTGTGATGCTGTGGAGTTTTTTTTTTGTTACTGTTACTGCAAAATCAACACTTCTTCCATGTTTCCCTGCTGTCTTGATAAATTCAGCATAATATACATTTCCACAGAATTAATTCCATCAGAACAACAGAGTCATGTTGCCACATTTTCTTCTCTGATACAAATAATCTTTTAATTAAATTCAATTGCTTCTATTTTGCTTTTTTTTTTAAATATCACTATTAAGCTACATTACATTATATTACATTTATTACCATCAGTGAAACTTAAAAGCCTTTAATAAGTGATGGCGGTGCTACAAAAAAATGGCGATTAGAAAGTGGAGACAGTATTTCTATTAAAAAGAAAAAAGAGAGCAGCAGAGTGGTGGGTATGACGTGATTCTGTCGTTGATCGTATTAGTGCTGTGGAAATGGACATTATATTGAATTTGTCATGTAAACTATAAGCCCCTCATTGCATTTTACCTTGCCTTTATAACTCAAAGGCCAACAGCTTTGAGTTATCTGTGCTGTTATTTGAATATTGACTTTTAATTAATGGAGAAAAAAATGGTTTAATCTGAAAATATTAAAATATCAATTTAGCAGTGCATCTTTATTCCTCATTTGGAATTATATCTATATGCACATTGGAAACAAAACAATTTGCAGATAATGCAGACAACGAGTTCAGCAGAAATCCAACAGCCCATAAAAATGTGCAACAATGGAAATTGTATAATGCTCATCATGTTGACAACACTGACTAAGCAATATCAGATTTGTAATAAAAAGCCACTAGTGGAATACTTGTGTATCGGTCCAACACTACATTGCAGAAAAAGTGAATGTTAAAAAAACAGCTACTTCATACAAATCTGCAGCTGAGGCTTCACTCTTCACTCAGGCAGATGGACAGACAGAAGGACAGGCCCAACTCAAAACACACACACACACACATCATTACACCTTGACAGCTTGGCCGCCTGATAAAGAAAGTCCTTAACGCCCAGCGTGGTGAGGCAATCAGAAACAAGTGACCCTGCCCATCAAGCCACGGGGAATATATTGAAAGGATTCAATTAAGGATGTGGAGTGATGGCAGGAAGAGGGGGGAGCAAGTGAGTGAATGAATGAATGGATGGGTCTAGGTGGGCTGCCAGTCAGACCACCTCGAATGCACACAGATGGACAGACGGGTGTCAACTACTGGGACAGGTGAGCTGGTGGAACCAAGAGGTAAAAAGAAAGGGTGGACGACGACAGGGGTAGGGGAGCCACTATCTATCGCCCAATCAGCCACTCACTGAATTAAATGAGCCTCATGATGACAAGTGGCACAGTAAGCAGGTTTTGGTGGGGAGACAAAGCCCCCACAGTGATGTCTGCGATAACACAACATGTAGCTTATCACAAAGATAATGGATAATCTACAAGGTGTCGGAAAAATCTGGAAATTACAGGAAACTAAGTCACATGTTGCGATAACACAACATGTAGCTTATCACAAAGATAATGGATAATCTTCAAGGTGTCGGGAAAATCTGGAAATTAGAGGAAACTAAGTCACCTCTTCGAACTAAAATGTATCTTTACATCTGACAAAGCATTTACTACTACAGCTCATGTCCACTGCCAATTCCAAGAAACCTGAAACGCAGTTCTGTAGCAGACCCTACATGGACATAAGGACATAATTCACGGAGACGGGTTTGTAGTGTGGGTTCAGCACGAACTGTTCTGGGACTCCCCCGGTGTTATACTATCCTCATGTTCACACTAAATGTTGACTTGATCCCTTCAAGAGAACAAAGCGTAACCATGGTAACGGCAGCGCCATTTTGTGTTAAAGCAGATGCTATGATGGCATTTTTTGCTATGTCAGTATGTGAGAGTATGTGAGTTAAGGGTCACAGAGTTTGCTGGTCTCCTACAGTTCCATGTATCTACACCTGCCACAGTGTCTAATAGACAGTAACACATTACTTCATGTCTATTATCAACTTACACACACATTTGCTTTCCAAGCCACATAATACAGTATTACCACCATGCAAGCAGATTCTGTTTATGTACACCTTACTGTAATACTGTTTATCGCCATTACTGACAGCCAACAACCGTCATGTTTGCATAAGGAGCATTTTTCTCTTTGCATTTGGCAAGCACACAGTATGTTACTAAAACCTCATTTAGACCAAATCAGGCGCTGCGGCAACGAACACCAGTCATCCCATTCCTTTGAACATGAGAAGTGCGCTTAGGCTTTTAGGCCCTGCGGCGAAAGTTAAAACAGAATCAACTTTGTGGCCAATCACGCTGGCGGTCAGACCAGAAGAGGCCCAGGTGAAGAATTATGTAGTTTACTGTAAGTTGCTGGTGCAGAATTATACACACAGTGCAAACTAGCTCATGATATTGCACATTTTATTTTGTAATTATGGTTATTTACAGCTTAATATTTTGGGATAACCATAAATTGCTTTGTTTCCAATCGATGTCAGCACATCCTACGATCCCAAATGCCTAATACTGGAAAACCCGACAAACTCAAAAGTTAGCGGTCAAGACCTCTGTATACTGAGGCAACACAACACTCAAATGTAGAATGTAGAGTATTAAGCAAGCTGATTTGTTGGCCCAACTCCAGTTGGGATGCAGGTTTGAAACAGAAAAGAGAAAACACATAAACGTTATACTCCAAATCCAAATCCAAATATATATATATATATATATATATCTTCTAAGCCTAGGTTTCAGACTAATAACAGCACAGAGTTAAACCAGGTTCAACATTTTTTCAAGACGACTTACATCTTTTGTCAGAGCCACTTGTGTCAGCACCCAGCTGAGCTTCAGGTCAGCAGTCTCATAGAAATTAATGCACATTTTGCATTTCATAAAGTAGTGCCTGATATACAGCCATTACTTGTAGAGAATTTGTACGAAGCAACAAATTGCCCTGCTACACTTAAATGTAATTCATGAATGCAGAGGATTCAAGTCTAAAGGACTGCAGCCACTGCTAACATACTGCTACGATGCTACTTTCACTATACGGGCAGTGTTCCATGTTTTTTCCTCCATAGCAACATACAGAAGTATTGCATGCTGTATGTGTCCAACTATGCCATACATTTGCAAGTTTCATTTATTTCACATTGCTTTCTATACCTGTTTTTTCTTGATCACAAGAAGAGCAGTCTAGATACAGTATAAACAACAATGTTTACAGCAGAATGTGTGGTGAGAGGTGTTTGGCTATGTTGTGACATCAAGATTTGGACAGGTCTGGACAGCCTCTATAGTTTTGGATAGTGATCAACAAAATGAGTTCTTTCACAGGGTGTCTGGGCTCACCCTCAGTGACAGGCTGAGGCTCTTAGGAATCCGGGTGGAGGTTCCTTCTCTTTGCAGTGAAAGAAGCCAGTAGAGGTGGTTGAGTATCTGACAGGAAACCTCACTGTACGGAGGCTTTCCATGGACCACAGGGCAGACCCAGAGTCTCGTTCCGTGGACGGGTTCTGTGCATCCTGTCTTATTTTGAAGAATTTCCTGTTGTCTGTTTTTCACTGGTGTTAATTCTTTCCAGCTGGTCTCCTGTCTTCACCTGTGTTTCATTCCCTCATTAGTCCTGTGTATATACAGTATGTGCTGATTCTTTTCTTTGTCTCTTGTCGGTGCATTATGGTTCGTTAATGTTTGTGTGTGGTCTGCTTTATTTCTTTCCTATGGACATTGGACACTGGAGGGACTAAATATGATCCCATTTGATCTGGGAACAATTTGGGATCCTGCAGGAAGAGCAGGAGAATGTGGCTGGGCTGTGGGCTGCATTACTTAATTTGCTGCCACCTTATTAGATTGCTGAAAGCACATTAATCGTAGTGCTTTCAGCATTCATTTTCTAATTCAAAGGTGTACGGTCTTTAATGCAAAAGCATAACAAATGATAAACCGTAACAGTATAAAGTAACATTTTAGTATTCTTCTGTGGAGAACTGATTCACATTCATGTCTTCATATTTCTTCTTCATTCTTGACATAAATCTAACAAAAAGACTATAACAGAATAATTTCAGTACAGCTATGACACTGTTATGGGCACATCTGTAGAAACAATAATACTATTGCACAAACACAATACCATGCTTTGTTGGCTGTACAGCTGCTGGTTACTTTGGTGCATTTGGCGGTTTAACATTTTCACAGAATGCACTTTCTTCAATTTGGAAGCACAGCTCACTATGTTACTGTAACTATATGCTGCTGATCCCTGTGAATGTGGCCTGTGTGTACAGTGTCTGCCAGCCTTCCTGTGTGCTGTGAGACAGAGATGACAAGAATGCGAAATAAAATACAAGGCTTAATCTCTGAGCATACACAGCCATGTGCTGCACGGCGCTCTGCCTGCTTAAAACCCCACATCCTGTGGGTTACACATGTTTCGGGGTAATCATACTGTACATGTTCATGGGAGCGGTGAACCCCATCTACTCATGCTGGCTGTGATTGGTCCCAACGAGCGTGCAGACGTACAGGATAAAAATGTAAATGAAGCAAGAAAAGATAAATGTTGCTAAGCCAGAGAAAAGGACAGCAACAAAAGACAAAATGAGGTCTAATTAAACACAGAGAGAAGGATCAGAGTGAGCAGCGTGATTTGAATATATCAAATATGAGAAGCACTGATTTCTTCACTCTGTGTCCAAACAAGCTGTTGTTTAAAATGGAATTCCTTCTAATTCAAGCTCCATTTTCCTGCGCCTGGACTCAAACACCGAGCCTCGCCACTCCAATCCCCCACGAGACTCCAATAGGAATCTAATTAACCAAGATCAATATTAACACCATCTCTCTCTTCCTCTCTGCTTTCCCCCCTATATTTTTCCATACCTGCATTTGAAGAGGATGGGAAATTCACTACTCCAGCCCAGTGATACCGACAAATAGAGGAGGAGAGCAGGGTGAAAGGGACCAGAAAACACAGGGAATGAGCAGGGTGAAGTGGGAAGAAAAGAAAATGGAGGAAAGAAGGCAAAGGAAATGAGAAATTACAAGAAATTATAAGAAGAAGCAAAGGAGGGGAGCGAAGGAGAAAAGCTGCAGACAGAAACAGTGATAGGAATCGATAAGCATTAAGAGCTCAGTCTGTAAATGTCTCTTTTCTATTGTTTTCCTGCATGCAGACCACTTCAATATACAAAAGCAAATGCACGTAACTGAATCAAAAGATTTATGGTGTTTGAGGCCAAACAGGCTGTCGGCATGAAACCAGACATGGTTGGCTGTTCTGCAGGAGCCCAATTGTTCACATATTCACCACTGGACCTGCACTTGTCTTTTGACTGCTGGAGTTCAGCTGAGTACAAAAGCTGCTTTGTGGAGATGTCACGGCTCTGAATATAGGTAGAGATGTTGTCTCTCCCCTTTAAATGAATTAGAAGTAGACCAGTGTTTGTTTTCAAATATAGTGTTTTCTACCTGAAAGCATGGATGTGATGAAGTTTACATTTATAATGTAGCTACCTGACAACACTGTTTGTGAAGTTTAAGTGTCCCATGATGGTCTATGTGCTTGTATAGAAGCTTATCGCACTGCCATAAATACAGTTCTGAGGAGAAAAGAAAACCTTATTTTTTGTTATTTTATTATATTGCATTCAGTCAGCCCTCACTTTAGTCCACAGCAAAAATAAACCCAACAAAAAACAAACATACTAACATAACATGATTTTGTGTGGCACAAATAGTTTTTTTATTTCCTACCCCAGTAATCATCTTGTGAATCCTAAACCACACATTGGTTTAGATATTCATGGTCCTCAGAAGATAATCATTAACAGATTTTGTCTCTCTGATCTCTACTGTAGCACCACTGTCAGGTCAAGATGTGGCCCACTTTGCTCCATGACAAGGTATCTTATAAAGTAATGACTGAACTGCGGAAATTCTGTGAATATTCATGATGCACATAAAATATTTTTGACGAACCTGTAACCTTCTGCCTAATGGTCAGTCAAAATATTTACATCATTCCACATGCTGGAAATCTATCAGATGTAGTCGGCCAGAAAATGTCAACCTTTACACTAAATCTCGAGAGAATTCCGCAAGCAAATTGGTCTCCTTGACATTCAGTTCTTTTTTGAGTTGAAATCACTCAACTTATAAGAAGTGAAAATAACTGAACTTGTATGGAGCTGTATGAATCCATCCTCACATGTGAAAAATGAATGCACTTATTTTGTATGTTTTTTTTAAGTATTCGATTCAAGATGGTGAACATCGGCAGAAAAAAACTAGCTATAAACATGTTCAATCCAAAATCTATAATTCTTCAGTTGAAGTTGACAGGAGGCAAAAAGTAAAAGTAAAGTGACAATTAGCTGATAAGGAGGAGGATGCATGGAGAAGGCACAATAGAAAAGGATGGAGACGATGAAAGGAAGACAAGAAAAGAGGAGGTGAGGGAATGGGTGATGGAGGAATGGCGCTGTGGGAGCTGCAGTATGCGGGCCCCGGAGCCCTCCTGCTCCCCTCATTAGCCACAATGGTGAGCTGGGAGAGTGATCAAAGGCTGGGTGTGATCGGGCCGGCACACAGCTGTCACACTGTCACCACCACAGGGAGGCCGAGAGACACTGACACACACAGAGGCACAGAGGGAGAGAGACGGAGATGAAGCTGGTTGTGTGGTAGCAATGAGATGGAAATAGGAGGAGGAGGAGAAAAGAGGGAAGAGAACAAGAGAGCAGGATGAAGTGGGAGAGGAGAGGAGATGGGATGTTGGGAAAAGGAGAGGAAATAAGGGCTGGGGGTGAAACACCTTACATTAAAATGGAGGGCAACAACACGGGGAAAGGAGCGGGAATATACAGCAGATGAAGAGAGGAGAAGACAATCAAGGAGAGGAGCAAAAAGAACATACACAAAGGGGAGAACAGCAGAAGAGTGGGCAAAGACAGATATAAGCAGAAAAAGGGGAGGGAAAAAAGAGAGGTGGGAAAAGATATGAAGAGAGAAGGAGATGACAAAGGAAAAGACGAGAGGAGAGGAAAACAGGGATGAAAAGAGGGGAGTTTAAAACAAGAAACAACAAGAAATTCAAATAAGATAAACAAGGAGAAGTGGGGAGTTGAAATGATAAGACAAAATGGGAGAAGGGAAGGGGACTGACAGATGGAAAAAGACAGAAAGAGAATATGTAAATGAAAGGAGAGAAGAGGAGAGAAAAAGGAGCGTAGAGAAGACAAAAGAAGTGAGGAGAGAAGGAGAGGTAAAGTGCAGTGCACATCCATCATGTAGACTCAATCCAGTGTTCAATCCCTCCTCTCCCATTTTCTCCATCTGCTCCCCGCTGCTAATCACGCCATCCAACCCAAAGAGACGAACAGAGCACATCTCCATCCTGAAACTCATCTCTTTCTCTCTCTCTCTCTCCCACCAATCTCTGTCCCACTCCTCCTCCTCTGTCCCTGTCCTAATCACTCTCTCCCCCACCTGAAGGAGAGGTGTGATGGGAGGAGGAGGAGGAGGTGTGGGATACCCTCGTGTCTGCTTTAGAAAATGAGAGAGGGACGGATGGAGCCCTGATGGAATACAAGAAAGGAGGAGGAGGGAAATGAATGAGTGAGCAAAGGAGTAAAGGAGCAAGGGAGGAAGGGAGAACTAAAGAGAAGAGGGAGAGATTGGACCCAGCTCATTCCCGTTCACAGACTCACTGGGAGAAGTAATATGCTGATCCACAGCAAGAAGGCGGGGCTGTGTCAGTGGAACACAGCCCAACATAAGTAAAACAACCAGGAAGGAGACAAAGAGCAAAAGAAGGAGAGAAAAATTGAATTCACAATTGAATTTCACTCAAGAAACTGTCTTTTGCAATGATCCATAGTACTGGGTGTCGTGATCGGGATGTTGCATGTTTGACTAAATCTCCTTCCTGTTTCTTGAGAGCCTAATAGGAAACCGACAGTCGAAATGTTGGCATTCTGGTGTCATATAAGTACAACACAAGTCATGTTACTGTATGATGTGATACATTAACAGAAATCAGATGACTTTGGATAAAGCCATGAGCTACGAATACAATGCTGATGACAGAAATACACGAGATAATGTAGGAATCATTTCAAATAGTTTATAACATAGCAGCAGTGGGATGTGTATTCAGATTATTTTCTTGAGTAAAAGTAGAAATACATCCGTGTGACACACTCTGTCATGAATAAAAGTCTCATCACTAGTCTTTATCACTACGAATCGTACGTTATAAGTAGTACTCAGCGAATGGTTAAAGGAAAAGTTTGACATTTTGGGAGTCAGTTTATTCGAATTGTATCTGAGAGTGAGATGCAAAGATCAATACACATCTCCTGTAAATACAGAGCTGGAAGTCAGGAGGAGATTAGCTTAGCTTAGCATAAAGAGGGGAAGCAGGGGGAAACAGCTAGCCATGGCTCTGTCTAAAAGTACACCTACCGACACCTCTAAAGCTCACTAAATGTTCATCAGTCAATTTGTTTACTCTGTACACAGAATGAAACGTGAAAAAAAAACTCCTGAAGTTTTGTCATCACTGTGAGGTTGTCAGGCAAGAGTCTCCAGGAAGGAAATGTGGGGATAGAGAGAGAAATGAAATGCAACAAAGGTCAAGCCATGGATGTTTAGGTTTATGTGCATTATGTGTGTCTTAGCCACTAGCCACAGTGACACCCCTAGTTATTATTTTGTCTGGTTTTGGATAATAAATAGGTCAATTTGACATTGTGGGAGAGACATCATGATATTTTAAGATGATGGAACAAGTGTGTATGCTCAGACTTTTAGTCAGCAGCTGGAGATAAACACAATTTATTTGTCTGGAGGCAGATGGATCTCAGTGGTAAACTGAAATTTTACAGATCTCAAATTCCATTACGTTGTGATGAAGTTCATGACTCCAGTAGCTAGGTAGTAGCTCAACACTTTAATAATGAAGATGGCTTGTAGTGGGTTGGGGAAAGATGACAATCTCCTTTCAATGTGAAAAAGTCCAATATCTGCCAATTTGATCATCCTGTTTCTTGTGGAGAGAGGAAGAAAGAGACAAAGCAAAGAGAGAGAGAGAGAGAGCTGATCTTTTCCCCTCACCATTAATTATCACTTGCTCCACTTAGAGGTCAATTACCATACATCAAAGCCTTGTTCAGTCATTGGCCTCTGCTGTCCTATTACATAGCTTCATCATGTTTTATGTTCACTATATCACATGGCAGGGCAGCAGGAGGGGGGGTGAAGACCTTACATTTAGTTCCATGTCCCATGGGCATCAGCTAGCTATGACAATGTGGTGCACTTTATCGTGCTCATATCATGGCCTGAATCCAAACTTGATCCTGTAGGTTTTATCATCACGATAACCCCCATCACACCTTTAAAAGGAAAAAGGAGGGGTATTCTGTGGTCATGCTGTTTCTAAGCTACAGTAACATCCAATAAATCAGCAGAATGTTACATAGGTTATCTTATTCATCATCAGGCTTTTTGACCAAAAATTGATTGGAGTATATTTTAGATTTGGGGAACAGTTGGAACAAACAAACACCTATTTTTGCTTATTTATTTTTTCACTTACCTTCCTGTTGTTAATATTTTTATTATTTTAATATCTCCCTCTTTCTAAGTCCGGTAAAATTTTAAGAGTCTTAGTCTTTCATCTTAAGCAGAAGAATGCATCCCTGAGGGCTTACCGCCCAGCCCAGTGGGTTTATTGAGGGTGTCGGTCAATAACAGTCCCCCGGAACACAAACCATACCAAAAAAAAGAGTGTTCTTACCATTTGAAGTCTAATGAGTTTGAAGTCTAAAATGCATGCGATCAGTTTACGATCTGGGCACGTATTTATCAAGCATTTCAGAATTTCTTGTAGCAATTGCGCAGTAAGTTAAATGAGAAAATTCTCAGAGTAGGAGAGCAGGAGTAAGAGGAGTGAGAGTCACTGATGAAGCTGACTTCATCGGACTTTCCAGAAGAGAAGGATTGTAGTTTTTAGCCACACTAGTGGTTCGACTCTGTCAGGTTGTCAGTGACTTTGTGGATCTCCTGACTTTTAATCTAGTGCCATCAGCAGGGCAAAATGTATATTTGTCGAGTGTGGACAAAGCTAAGGACCTTCCCCCCCGAAAATGTAACAGGACCGCAGTGCTCAGCTCAACATGGTGAGCTGAATCACTTCTTCAGTGTGTATTGCAATTGCATAAAACAGCAATTAAAGCGGACTTGGCTGCTCTGTAGGGGCTGAGCTGCAGCTAATCAGTCCTGATGCTAATACGGGCTAATAAGTTAGCATAACAAGTGGGAAAGAGGACGGCTCAGGCTGAATTTGCATACCGCTAGCTAATTAGCAGGCTGCTGATTAAAAGAGGGACTAAAGCAGAACTGAAAGCTATGTGAGAAATTCTTGTTTTGCACACTAGCTTAACACTGGGACAATACTAAGACAATTAACAAGCATACGTCAGACCTCTACCAGGTTATGTCGTATGTACAATATGCTGTAGCTGAACCACTCATGTTGTAAATGTATAACGTCATGACTAGGAATTAGTTATCACCTTTGACCTTTAGGGCAGATCTGCTACAATTAGGCTTATAACGTCCTTGTAGCACTCACACGCATCAGTTTTTGGGTGAGTAATTTGATTGGGCAGACAGTCCCATTAATGAATCATCTGTTTTCATTATTTCTAACTGCTCACCCAGTTACTGTAAGGCAATATGCATGTTGGGGGGAATAATTACAACTAAGAATGTATAAGTGTGTACTGGTAATGTAATGTATCTGTATACTGCATGTATGCTGAGGAAAAACAAAAAGACAAAAGCTTCTTAGACTATAAAATCTGCAGTTTGTAGAATGATTTTTATCCACATACAGCATTGAATTCAACTATTTATACAGTGCCACATGTTAACACACGTTATCTCAGGGCACTTTTCATACAGAGCAGTTCTAGACCGAAATTATCAGTTTATAAGTATTTGTAATATATAACAGAAACAAATCTTTGTATGAGAAAACATTATAAACAAATATCTGGATACATTTTAAACCCATTATAGCATATTAAACTGGATATAATGATGTGTGTCCGTCCAAGATGAGAGATCCCTCCTCTGATGTTCCTCCTGTTTTTTTCCTGTTAAGTGGTTACTTATCTGCCATTATCTACATATTCCCATTAACCGTTTGGTGGCGCTGCGGTCTATTCCAGCTAGTGATGAGAAGTTAGGCTCTTTTCAAAGAGCCGGCTCTGTTGGCACAGCTCCCAAAGAAGAGCCGGCTCTTTCTTAATTTAGTATCATTTGTAGCCTCATATTTTAGCCTAACTTGGCAAATGTGAATGGTTTGTGTGTTGATTAACCCTTCTGCATTCAGTGTTTTTAGGAGAAGCCTTATAATTGCCT
>JAVQJF010064852.1:0-38079 GCA_036023855.1 Gadopsis marmoratus | reverse complement strand
TTATCCCGAAGGGTCGCAGAGGGGGGCTGGAGCCAATCCCAGCTAACATTGGGCGAGAGGCAGGGAAACACCCTGGACTGGTCGCCAGTCAATCGCAGGGCAGACAAACAGACATTTAGGGGGCACACACACCACTTAGAATATGCTTAGAGAAATGTAAATTTGACATCCCACTAACTGGTTAATTATTTTATTTTTTTATTTTTACTGGCAAATGTGGAATTACAGAAGATTTGCAAATACTCTACATATTTCTCATCCTGTTCTGACAATTACATAATAAAAGTAAAATACACCAATTCTTAACTCTTAGAAAAGAAGCAGGGGAAGAAAAGCAAAAACTTAATAAAATTACATTGGATCCATTATGTCCTCTCAGTGCTGTAGCACACATTTAAAAAAGGCACACTTTGATTAATTACATAGCCAAGCAACAAGAAAAAAAAATTTAACTGTTAAATAGGTCATCTAACCTAAACTTTAAAATGTGCAGAAAAATGGGGACAAAAAAGGGAAAGAAGGAAAACAAAGCTATGTTCACAGAGGAATGGAAATAAGTTACATAAAGAGTTTGTACAGTCTTGTCTTTGGATTGTAACGTACTCAATCTATATTTATTGCTCTGAGGGAGGCAAACTCGTGTTATTAACTGGGGACAAACAAATATTTAAAATGGCGGGGTCACAAATCCTCCCTAAAGACAGACAGAGAAGCTCTCTACATCTAATCCAAGCATAGATTTTATTCATCCTCTCCAACGCAGAAAGTGACTTGTGATCACAGCAGGAGACATTTTTAGGTGCAAGCATACAGCTTTAATGAGTTAATCTGACAATGCTCCTCAAACTGAATTTAAAAAAAACACTCGGTCATATTCACAAGAGCTGCTGGAGAAGAAATAAGAAAGTGGGTAATATTTCATTATGGGCGAGGGAGCCAAGCTATCTTTAGAGCAAATGCATAATTTAGCCAATCCGCTCTCCTCCAACATCCAAGACTATTAGCGTTCACAGCGTTCAGCCTTCAATCACACCACGCGCACGGATCTGCAGCCATTAGCTCCTCTGGTTTAAAATAAATCTGAATGGAAATCAAAAGGAGGTGAGTGCACCTGAATTTACCAGCCATGATTTAAAAATATCACCAGATTTATCCTTTAATCCCAAAATAGGACTTACCAGTGTTGCCATGTTGTGGCATTGCTGTACATGCCCCGACATGTTAAAGATTAACAAACAATACTTTTCTTTTTTACTGTTTCTGAGTCTAATCACGCAACAGGACATATTTACATCTCATGTTCTGTGCGAGGACAGATCTTGAGCTGCTCTACCAGACTCCATGTAGATGTTCTACAACACTACAGCCATGCTAGCAGCTCTGTGAGGCTGTACCTGAGCTAAATGCTAATGTTAGCATGCAAACATGCTCAGGTGAAAAGGTCAGAGGATCATCAAAGTTATTACAAATCATCCTGAGGGGAACATGAATGTGTGCCAGTTAGCCTACATATCAATCCTTCCAATAGTGGTCGAGACATTTAACTTAAAAGCACAAATGGCAACCTCATGGTGGTTTACAAACATGAATCTGACTTCCTGAGGTTGCAGAGACATTGCTATGGTTATCATTAGGTCCAAAATGAACCAGGACCTGTTTAAATGTCGCACTCTTTTATGGCACAAATGCCACTTTTGAGTTATTCTACCAGATAGCAGTTTGGATCGTCGTGCCCGACGAGTCCACGCAGCTCAATCTGCATGATCTTTACCGTCGATCAGCATCAGTGATTGTATTTGTCCTGAAAAACAAATATCTTGAGCAAACTGTGTAGAAGAAACGAGTAGACCGAAGGAAACAACTCGAAGCACTAAATTATTTGATACAACCATCTGACCCAGTTATGCAACAGTGACGTAAAACAAAACATCGTGTTCTGCAAGTCGAATCTGGCGATTTATGGGTCATCGAAGCAGTTAGAATTAAAAAGGGGTAACAACATTGGGATTCTCTGCTTTGTCTTCCACATGCATAAAGTGGGAGTGCTGCTGAAAAATGTGGCTTTTTCCTGCTGTTGTTTATTCTTTGGCTCATTTCCTAAACCATACGTCTGTTTTCTATTTTCCAAGAGCCAGTTCCCAGAGAGCAGAATCATTGTATATTTTAAGACAAAGTTGCTCTGACAGATCAGGTCTAAACCCACAATTCAGGTCTTTCAAACTTTAACAGGAGGTAATAATTATAACCACAAAAAAATCATTAAAAAACGCTTTAACAGCAGGGGCCAAAGATGGCACCAACGCTGGTCGGTGTGTCCATCCATCACCTTGGTCCACTCGTCAAAATGTTTTTTGAGATCTCCCGACCATTAAATCCAGCACCAGGGTGAAGAAGAAATGTCCATGTGTACAGTAAGTAGAAACATCTTAGAGCAGATTGCAATGAAACCCAAGAGGATGATCACGGACAGCACTGATGCACCTCCACAGTGACATTCAGAAAGACTAACGTACGGGTCAATAAGATGCTGTAATTAAACAGTTTCACTACTGCAACAGAGGAAGACAATGGTGGGGAAAATACGCCCCCTACAGGGAATCATCTCACACTAACAGACAGTGTTAGTTGTTTATATTTAACTGTAATTTCCGTTTTTGCTATATGCCGTTTGTTTATGCACCAACATCACTAAGTCACGTTCCTTGTATGTGTAAATTCACATGGCAATAAAGAGAATTCTGATTCTGCTCTGTCCGAATTCAATACTGCATCCCAATCCTGAGCAGTTTAGTATGTATTGTGTTCACAGTAAGCAAATTAGTCAGAACATATGCATAATAAAACACTTGATTTTGGAGCGTGCTGTTGAACTATTGTCTCATGCACAAAAGAAATGCAAGTGCTACTCACAGCTGCACAACATCACAATAAATTGTGGAAGGTGGTGAGGCAGCGCCAGAAAGATCATGAGTTTAATTTGCAGTTAGACTGACATCTGATGGTGCACGTGCAGTATTTTATCATTCTCTGTTAGTATGGATGATTTCTCAAATACTAATAATACAGTACAAGATTTCAACAACTGTACCGTAATGACGGTCAAAGCAAACTGCAGTTCTTAGTAAAAATACGCAAGAACTTAAGACAAGAAAGGAAGATGGATGGTGCAATGTAGAGCCGCAACAATTAGTCTATCAAAAGAAACATTTCTGACTATCTTGATAATTTATTAATCACGTCAGTCATCTTTCAAGCATAAATGTCAAACATGTGCTGGTTCCAGCTTCTTAAATGTGACCATTTCTGACAGTAAATGAAGAGTCTTTGTGTTTCGGACTGATGGTCGCACGGAATGAGTAATTTGAAGACGTCACTTTGGGCTCTGGAAAATTATGAGCACTTTTCACAATTTAACATTTTACAGACGTGTGAAAAAACTGAACCTCAACTAGCAGCAGCAGGTCTCACCTGGCTCCGTAGACGTAGAAGCAGTAGATGTGGAAGGTGAGCAGGGCGACCATGTCAGAGAGCAGCGAGAGGGCGAAGGTCAGGCCCAGGCAGGCTGACAGGCCTCCGTACCACAGGATCCCCTCGATGAAGGGAGACATCAGGTGGATGTAGCCTGGATGGAAAGATACATCAAGTCTGACCAGTGCAGGGACAGTTGAAGTCTCTAGAAGCCGCAAGCAGAGCTTTTAATCCTGTTTTCTGTTTTCATTCAGCATGAAAATGGTAAAAGATATAAATGCAAAGAATATCAGTGCAATATAAAGCCCTGGGTGTGTGTGCACGCCTTTTGTGGCTCTGACTCACTGATCCAGAGGTGTATGTGGTACAGGAAGAAGCGGCCCAGAACCTGGTCTAGGGCCCGGTTCATCTTCAGCCCTGCAGGAGCTCCCATCAGCCACTGCAACAGCTCCTCCAGCTCTTTGGCCACATGCTGAGGAAGAACCACAGGAGCTTAACGGTAACGTGACAACGCCGTCTCATTTCATCAGCAGCTAGTTTGCTCAGTTATGAGCAGACTGTATGCTAAGAAGGTCAATATTTACTTGATTACAGTTACCAAATTAAATTTCTAAACCTAAACTTGTTTTTGAGTCACAGCGCAACAGCCTGTAATTTGTGTGGCGTCTTTTGATTGGAAGCCAACAGCCAATAATTATCTCAAGACAACAAATTCAACTCATCTCATTGGCTTCAGATAATAAACGATAGCTTTGTTTCGCCGATATATTTCGAGGCTGTTGTCCAGAGAAAATAACGTCATCATTTTATTTACTCGTTATTTGTTTGGAATCGGTTTTTAAAGATTATATTTTGGCACATTGATGAATTCAGGCCACACAATACTAGGCTGATAACGGCCCAAATTGATAAACAAGACAAGAGTGAGCGCCGGGTTTGACAGTTTTATCCTGCGAAGTGGTGGAAAAAAATCGACAATTGCAATAGTAAAAAGGTAAGACACTATTATCCCGTAATTGGACACAGTGAGCATCTAGAAAGGCTAAAATACTGAGAAGTGTGATCTCAGCTGACACTTACATCAGCTGCAGGAACCAGCGTGTTGGCCAACATGGTGATGTGGTCGTCTCTGTAGAGCCACGAGATGAGCAACATGCCGAGAGCCACATCCACCAGAAACGACACCAAGATGTTGGATTTCCTACAGACAGACATACAGGTGTTTGTGGAATGCTTTGTGTTTTAGAAACTCCTTCAGCTTTACTTTAGTACAAAAAACAAAACCTATGAAAAAGAGGCAGCACATGCGCAGAAAAGTCCACACCGTCAGAGAGTTGCTTTCACACACAATCACCTCATGAACTGCGTGTGTCCGGCGGCTGGTGTCACCGAGCTGAGCGTCCTCATGTGTTCGGTTCTGTAGCTGAGCTGGACGCAGCTGGACAGCTTACTGGACAGGAAGTGCAGCGGGTAAAGACTGAAGATCCTAAAAGATAAAATATAATAATGGAAAGAAAATGATGGTCTTCCAAGTGAATGTGGATTGCAATCATTCTGATCTGCCACTTCCAGAACAGAGACGATACAATTTAGTTATATATAGTTAGGAATCCCTGAAGTAAAAGTTTGAAGTGGGACATCTGGGCTTTCGGTGAATTTGTGTGTAATTTCAAAGTGGGAAAGACATTTCTCCAAGAAGCTCGTCACCCCTCGATGATCCATTAAGTCTCACCGGATGTTACAGATCCAGGTCCATATGGAGAGTAGCCAGCCGATGAGCAGGCAGAGCGGGACCGATGCCTGTTTGAGCAGCTCCACGATGATGCTGGCCTCTCGACCTTCAGACTGCCAGTGTGTCAACTTCAGTGGCCCGTCGTCGTACTTGTCCAGGAAGAAGAGTGGCTGGCTGTGGGCCACCGTCTGGAACATCTGCACCAGAGGACAGGAGGAGCACGTTGGGGGTATGCATGAGTGCCGGAAAGCCACACAATAAAACCGAAATTCTAGATGAAGAATGTTATAAAATGTGTGTAAGACACCAGCTCGTGACTATGGATAGTATTTGGCTGGAATAATAAAAAAAAACCCAGACCATGGTTTCTACAGTTGCAATAAACTGAAACTTTTTTTGGGACAATTTAAATGCATCCATAATGGACATTATTATGGCTGTTGATGATGTACAAAAAAGTGACAGGTACCTCACTTTAACAAGAATTAACGTAAAGCTGATCCTTATGATGTTCAGGAAATTAATTCAGTAGAAAGATTCACTTTCTTTTGAAAGTTAAAGGAAATATTTTTGATAATTTACATAAAACGAGATGCCTAACGACAAACACAACAGTTTAAATATGAAGCGACTGAAAATGATATATAGAATAAATCAAAAATAAACTAACGGCACTCTGATGGGGAGTAAAATGATATCATGCTGGATTATTCCTCTTTCCTTCAGTGATATGCTGCTGCAGAACGGCAGAAAAACTGATTCAGACATTTGCGTTCTACAAGTGGAGCTCAAAGAAAACAAACCCATCTGCCACGTCAGACTGAATAATTTCCAACTTTCATTCATCTTACTTGCATAATAAAAATGAGCAAAGTGGAATCAAAGCGAGAACCAGCACTTTTCCATTTCTGTGTCACCTCGGTCTGGTACCTGTCTGAGCTCAGATGGTGGATCAGTTTTGGGGTCGGGAACTCCGTTCTCGATGGGGTGAAGCTGTGACAACATCACCTTCCTCTGCTCGTAGTGGACGAAGATCACTTTCTCCTCCTCTTCATCACCTCCAGCCTCTCCATCAGCCTTCTCCTTCGTCTTCTTAGTGTCCCGCTGAACTGCTCTTCCATCTGGCCACGACAGAGATAAATTCATTATCAACTCCTGACAGCTTTCTTAATTAAGAAGTGTGAACAGAACGTCCTCCTGAGGTTCATTAAATACTCGCTACAGATGATAAATGGAATAATTGTAGATTAACTAAAGGAATTGAATGGAATCTGTGGGTTTGTACCTTTGGTTAATATTTTAAAATCTGCCACAAATTATGGAAATACTAAATTAAATTGATTCTTGCCATGTTGAAAAAGCCTCTTAAAATGGGAGAAATTAAAACTAGTGATGAGAATTTCTGATATTTCTGTCTGTCCTAAAGCCCCCAGCAGAAACCTCCAGTACCACTGTATCAACCCGATGAATATCCGTCTGAGGGTCTTACTCTGATCCCGGTTGAGGACCTGGCAGGCGAAGCCTGTCTTGCCCACCTCGCGGTTGATCTGGAGCCAGCGTTTCTGGGGGAAGATGGTGCTGAGGTCTCTGAGGAAGCTCTCCATTCCCTCCTGACCGTCTTTAGGTAGACTCCATGAGCCCAGCACCGAGAGCCCCACCCCACTCTGGGTCTGCATCTGGGTGAAAAAGATGTGTGCAGTGATGGATGAGGAGAGACTAATAAAGACTTTGAGACCCTAATGAAGCAGTGTGCCTTGACTTTGTTTGAGGAATAACATTTTCAACTTTGGTTCATGTTGTGCAAATTGAGCAAAATCACGTTTTATTGTTCAGCAGATTTAAAGTTTTTATTTTCATGCAGACGGTTAGAAGATCCATTGAGGATTCTTAAAATACCTTCAAAACAGAAGTGACTTTCTGGGTTTTTTCAAATATCATCTTTCGGAAAATCGGATTTCATAACAATACACGAAAGGCACAAACTGGGACTAAGTTTCACCCCAATCCAGACCTGACAGGACACAGAGGTCTGTCCGGTGCTGCACTGACCTGCTGGACGTACTGTTTGACCTGTCCGGGGATGAACGGGTAGTGGATGACCGCCAACACCACGGCAGAGTCATGGCCAGCGATCCAGCGGCCGACCAGCAGTCCGCTGTCTGCCCTGTTACAGCACTGCGGGAAGAAGATCTTCAGCACCATGACTTCGCTGCAGCTCAGCGTTCAGCCTCCAGCAGCTCTGATCCCCTGAGGACGAGAGCAAAAAACAACCAGGTCAGTGGACTTCTACCTCTGTGGCTCATTTATGTGTTTTTAATACACAACAATGGAGCTCTAGGGCACAGAGGAGGAAGAGATATCATGCTGTCACGCACACAGGTTTATGAAACGGATGAATTTTAAGCTATAACAAGAAATTGGTGTGAAGCTGATCCTTCAGGAAAATACAAGTGGTTCGACATTGTACAGAAAATGCACTCAACTTTAAATTCCCCTGTCTTTATAGAGTTGAAGGAGATCGTCTTGACAGATTAGCGATTATTTACAGGAAACGAGACTTGGATGTTTAAATATGGAATAAGTGGAAATGAGAATGTGTATCTGAATAACCTAAAACCACTTGTTCTGTGCTGTATTTGTGCTTGATTATTCATGAATTACAGATCTAATATATGGATGTTTGTTGGGAGCTTGGTGCACAGACGCGTTGTAGCGTGACGACGCGGTTGGCCTCGTTTTGTGCCCTTCAAATATTGAGTTTGGAGCGTGTTGTTGTGGCAACACATAACGCCGGCGGCAGAAACTCCACCGATGTCAGTGACAGTCGTGTCCGTTAGCAGACTAGCTGAGGACGGTCGTTTAGCTGTAGTGTTCGCTGCCGGAAAACAGAATACACCGACAGAATAAGACGAAATGACTTAACACTCATATGGAAAATAATAAAACGTTTACGCTGATTCTGTCCTCGACCGTACACATTTCTGCTCCAAGTTCACCAGACATTTAACTTTAACGTGTTCAAATTCGAGCTTAGGTCCCGCAGTGACGCTGCACGAGGCAGCGCAGAGGTTCGGCAGCACGAACACAACATTTTATACTGAAAAACACGTCAAAAACACGATATTTACCTTCCTTAAAACCAACACGGGCTTTCACCTTCCATCTGCAACGACGAATGGCGCTAAGCTAAGCGGGGAGCGGCGCCATTTTCTTTGTTGACAGTCCATTGCGTGAAATGCTCCGGTGAGAAACACGCGTTCGTGTGTGTGTGTGTTCCTTCTATCGCGACGAGTTGTTTAAAAAAACAACAACAACGACTTAAGTTGTGAACTTTTAGTTGGACTTTAACAAAATCACGTATTTATTAAAAGTTGTTTACTTTTCTGTCGAGTCTCTCAAATGTGTTTCGGATTAATTCCGTCTGGTCACTTTAATTTTAAACCGGATGTTTAAATAGTACGTTATCATGTCTGACATGACGCAGTTATGCCCAAATTTAACAGCTGAAAACGGTTAAAACTCTTCTCACCAAGACTGTAGGCGAAAGTTTATTATTAATAGTGAGTAAAACAACCAAACAATTATAATGATAATAACGCTGTGTGCATGTGTTTTCCTACAGTTTCTCATTGTGGCCACTAGAGGGCAGCAAACACTCATGATTCTAAATACACATGTCAAAATGTCTGGCCTTCATTTATGTATTTGACTGCCACATATGCCACTATTTGATCCTTATTGTATATGTATATTCATTCATTCATTTATTTATGTTTTGAATTTTATTTTGAAGCAATGTAGTTTTGCAGAAATTCTATGTAATTTGTCTTTGTAATTTACATAAACAGAAATATGTCTACTTATATTTGACACCACTGTAATGTAAAGAGACCTACTGTATACCTGATAATGAACAAGTCTAAGAATGATCAAATTTGTTGTTTTCTGTTTTTCTACTGTTTATTGTCATTACTTAATTTAATTGATTATGTCCATATGAAATTCCTAACGCAGTTCCTAAACCCCCCAATTCATTATGTTTTATTGGTTATAGGTGCAACAGTGAGAAGTCTAATCATCCAAACTATGAATAATTATTATACAGTAGAACAAGAAAATAAAAAGACTGATATGTAACAGTAATAATAATAACAACAACGAGAATAATAACAGAAATCAGCTTGTTACTCACCAGTAAACGTCCGGTGTGTGTGTCTGGTTCAGGGGGAGTTGGCCCAACTGTAGAGAGATTTATCTCCTGCTGCAGTGACACAGCAACAACAGAGCGCCATGAAAACCTCCAGCAGACTACAAGTAACAGACATGAGTATCAGTATATTATTATACATTACTCAAAGGTTTGAAAATATGAAACTTAAATTAAATGCAATGTTGTTCTTATTAATATCATGTAATATTTAATTTGTTAACTTGGTTTTTATTTAATGGGTTACTGCTTTCTTTAAATGTTGTCCTTATGCATTGTTATATTATATTAGAATTTGTTTATTAATGTATGTTTTAATATTTGTTTAGTTTACTTATTTAGTTATTGTTTTATGTGTTAATGCTGTTTAAGTTATTCCCCGCGTGTTTTATACAGATGCAAAGTCTGCATGTTTTTAATTTATTAACCAATAAACTAATTAAAATAATAAAAGACAATAAAAAACTACACTACCCAGTAGGTCAAGCGAGAAATGAGCGCGGTGGCTTGTGGGTAAGCCGGAAGTAAACAGAAGCGCGGTGAAGATGGAGGCTTCAGGCCGGAGGACAGATGTTTTACGGGACTTTCAGGCGTGTTTTTTCGCAGCGAGTCGCCTGGTTTCTTTCCCCTGGACGGTGAGTCTCCACACTCGGTGTCACACTGTCACGAATCAGCGGCCTCTTCCGCCAAAAATCTCACTTTTCTTCTTCGGGTCAGACTTCTGTTCTGGACTCAAGAGGAAGTTTTTCCTACATTTGTAAATGGACATGAAATAACAGGCTGACGTCCAAAGTGTGAAAAGAAAAGTGGCCTGAACGTCAATCCATCAATGAAATGAAAAGGTTGATGAGAAATGATAAATATGTGTAATAATTCAATATGTGTCTTGATGTGCTGTTAAATAGTAGATAATGTCCATAAAGCAACGTGACAGAACTGGAAGTGGCCCCTCTGCACCAGCTTTTGGGGAAGAAATATTGATGTTAAAGTCTTAAAGGCTGCTGACAGGAAAGTTAAAAAAATGTAATAATTATCATAATTTCTAACTTCTACTTTTTAGTTTTTAGAAAAAGACCTTGAAAGCAACAAATCGTCAGACTTGATCTCAGACATCCTGAAGCAGGTGAGAAGGTCTGCACACGAACCGTCCGGGATCGTTGTTCCCAAACAGGAAGGAATAACGTGGGAATGTCTTCTGTTTCCGGCAGACGTGTCTTCACTCTCTGTGCCGGACGTTTCCACCGTCGGTCAGATTCAGGAGGCTGTTCCTCTCTGAGCTCATCAGACGGGTTGGTGATCTGTTAACGCTTATTATTTCACAATCATTTCCTAAGAACGTCTTTAACGTTTCCAGGGAATAACCATGTCTTTTGGCACTAATTATAGGAAAAGTGAGTTCCGAGACTGTTCTCAGGTGGTTTAGTCTCAAGCGAATAGTTTTTTAGTGCTACAATCAAAGTTTTTTTGAAACATGCACATTATAATTTCACAGAGCATAAAGTGACGCCTTCAGATGTCGTTTTACTTCCAAAACCTAAAGCTAATCGCCAGAGTCGGTAGGATTCGCCTTCTGGGACCCGTGAACGTCTGTACAAAGTTCGATGGAGTCCATCTGCGTGCTGGGTAGTGACGTAGTTGCTCCGGTTGTCGCTCCGCAGCAGGAAGCCGCAGACTGCGACCCTCTGGACGAGCTGTACGACGCCCTGGCTGAGGTGGTGGGAGCCGAGGAGACGAGCGAGTGCTACAAGAGCTACCTACTGGTACCAAACCTGCTGCAAACACTCACCGTTCACTGGCCTGCAGCCGGCTTCTCGCCCCGCTGGTGGCCGCCTTCCTTGTTCTGGCTCTCGGGAAATAAACAGATTGTTTCCTCATGAGTCTTTCTTAAAGATGTAACATGAAACTGAGCTTTTCTGTCCATCTTCTAAGATAAATCAGCATCAACAGCTGTATTAGACCATATGAAAGTGTTGTTATAGAACTAAAATGCATTATTTTGGTAGAATTCAATGACTGTGTTTGAGGAGATGTATTCCGTTACAGAGCCTTATTTAGCTTATTTTTAACTGTTGCACAAACCCGCCCTTGGAAAAGTTTGCATTTATTAAATCAAACCTGACAGCAACATTTGGATCCGGTGGAAACATTACAGCCAGCTGTGTCACACAATCTCACCTCATATTAAAAAGGTTAATTATATATCCATATCGAATATCTTTAAAACGCTGAAGAACATTACAGGGACGCGACGCTCTCTTGTGCACATAACGTTTGGTTTGGATCCAACGCAGTTTGATAAACAAGTCCTCTGCACAGCCCTGGTTCAGTTCTGGCCGTCATCTGTCACAAAGAAGATTTGAAAATGAATGGCGTCCCCCCTGATGGTAACGTTTTGGTTTCCGTCCTGCAGCCCAGTGGCGATGCCGTCAGCCTGTTGGAAAACGTGGCTCTGATCTCGGAGGGGACCACCGGCCTGGTGACCTGGGAGGCCGCCCTCTACCTGGCAGAGTGGGCTCTGGGTCACCGGCAGGCCTTCGCTGGCAGGTATCCAACCCATTACACTTTGTCAGAACAAGGGCAGATATGTTTATAACCTCATCCTGTAGCTCTAACGGGAGTTTGGGATCACCCTGGTCCTTCTCTGTCCTCCTCCTGTCTGCAGGACGGTCCTGGAGCTGGGCAGCGGTGTGGGGTTGACCGGGATCACCATCTGTCGCTCCTGCAGCCCGAACAGATACGTCTTCAGCGACTGCCACTCCAGCGTCCTGCAGAATCTGAGAAACAACGTCCAGCAGAACGGCCTGAGTGAGCGGACGTCTCCCACAGTCAGCGTGGAGGAGATGGACTGGACGGCAGTGACGGACGAGCAGCTGACGCAGATCGGGCCTGACGCCGTCATCGCTGCAGGTCAGTCCAGTCTCGTTATCTGCCCGACTCGCTGTAGAACTACCAGCCTTTCTAACGGATCAATAGCTTAACTTTGGGGTTGCAGCATCAGCTGGTCTCAACACAATACTGACCAGAAAAGGCACCAGGTCTGGTTTGGTCGAAATAAACCCATAATTCAACAAGTTAGATCTGTCTCCCCCTGCTGTCATGGCCGTCTCCGCTCCACTGTAGTAATTCTGAGACACTTATTTTTCAGTGTGTTCTACAGACCAGGAGGGAGGCGAGCAATCAAAGATCAAAGCAGGATCGTAGGATCAAACCAAATGTTTCCTCCCTGTGGTGCAGATGTGGTGTATGACCCCGACATTGTGGGAAGTCTGGTGAAGCTGCTGTCCAAGATCCTGAGATGTCCGTCTCCCGACGTCCCCCCTGAGGTCCTCATCTGCTCCACCATAAGAAACCCGGAGACCTACAGTGGCTTTAAGCAGCAGCTCGGTAAGACACCACCGATATCGGAGTCTGGCTGCACAAACAAAATCAGTGGCAGTTCTGCTCTTACGAGGCTAAAGACTCATTTAAACGTCAACCTGTCTTTATGGATGAGGCTGATGTTATTTTATTTTTATTATCAGGAAATCCCCTGAACTTGAGTCTAATTTATTCTAAGGAGAACAGTGTGAGCAGCCATAGTCCTCCTTATCTTCTACTGGGGCCAGTGTGTAATATAATATTGGACATATAGATTTACAATGTAGTGTTTTGTTTTTTTTACTTAACTCCCAGATTGGATTCCATCTCAGATTTAACACATTGAAATATTATGCTGTCAACCGTTTTCTTGCTCCGGTGAACCAATTGAATGTTTCGTTTCGACAGAAAAAGCAGGAATCAGCCACCACGTGATCTCTGGAGCCGTCAGCCACGTGTTTCCGTACAACAGAGTCTCTGCTGTAGAAATGATTCAGCTCTACAGGTGACACAACCGTAGCACAATAAAGATTTTTATTTACAAATGTACATCGTATCAAAGTGTCCTTTTGTACATTCAAGTTCTCTGAAGTAGGAATTTATCTCACCTGTGTTACTGCTGGATTTCAGTTACTAAAAGTTTAAAATGGTCTCAGAGTGATACTGCGTTTCTAATGCAAACATTAAAACGGCAAAAAGGAAACTTCAGATGCACCGTGGCCTGTAAATATTGGGGTCTAAAGTCCATCGGTGAGCAGAGGCAGGACGTTCTGGTCCCAGTTGTCATCCCAGCGCTGCCCCCTGCTGGTGCGGAGGTTCCTCCTGAACTCGCCCAGTCTGCCCTCTGACCCGGGAAACTCTGACAGGAGAGACTGAAATCACACACGCAGACAAATCTACATCATCATCATTAAAAACACGTGTTGTGATGCTCTGAAACTTGCCATTTCCTCATTTGATACAGACATTTGTGAAATTTTGGGGTTCAAATGAAGAGAATTGCTTATTGTGTTCAGAGCAATACTGAGCCTTGCGTTACGCGACTCTTTGACTGCTGAAAGCTTAAAATACACCGAATTACGTTACACCGTTCCTTAACGTGCCACCTGCAGCTTCATCGTGCACGGCACATGTTCAGGTGTTCGTCTCACCTTGAGCTGCTCGGCGAGCTCCTGAGAGTCTCCGAAGATCAGTCCGTTCTCCTCGTGCTTCACCAGCTCGTGCAAACTGTGGAAAGAAGGCCGCCGTGTTCGCATCGATGCACATTCACATTTCAGCATCGCATCAATATCAGTTTGCTCCACGGGGAGATCTTTAACGTCAACACTGATCCGTCGCTAAACAGAACTTTGTGCTCACCAGTTGAAGCGGACGGCGCAGACGGGCAGGCAGCAGCCGAACATGTCCACCACCTTCATGGGCAGATCCAGACCGCTGGACGACTTGTGGAGACAAACACCGAGATCTGCTGAGCCTGACGACACAAACGCATCGATTTTACTGGGGAACGAGACGCGACTTTAATCTGTGTGTTTAGCAGCATTCAGGTCAGACTCGAGTCGCGTTTCACAGCATCGTCGTCGCTGTGATTCCAGCTCTTATCGAGACCAACTTGTTAAAGCACATCTACGTAGAGGCTGAACACAGTGAGAACGGTGCGTAATGTTCATCAATCTGACCTAATAAAGCAGGATAGTCTTCTGCCTCCAGCCAGGGAGTGCAGATCGTCACGTGTTCTAAATGCAGAGAGTCCATCAGCTTCCTGTAGTGCTCCTTCTGAGGACCTTTACCTGCACGCACACACACACACACACAAAAATGAAATCTGAAACCTGTTTGAATTCAGACATTGTGACATGCAGCGAGGCAGCGGAGGATTACCTGTGATCACACAGACAAGAGATGGCAACGAAGCTCCTCCTCTGATGAAACCTTCGTACTCTGTCGACGACAAGCAGGCGAGAGGTGACGAAACACACACTCAAAAAAACATAACGGCAGTTTTAAAGGCTCTCGTACCTTCAAGAGCCTTCAGCAGGATGGAGAAGTCCTCGTCCTCTGTGGAGAGAAGGTCACAACGTACAGACAGCTGGATTATTCTGGCGTCGCCGCGGGACGGATTTTAAAATGTCTGCTTTTAGGATCCCCGAGGTGAAACGTCTGAGGATGGATCAGATCGTTTTTCCACAAACAAAACCTTCACCACCAGAAGAAAGACGCAGTGATCACATAAAAATGTGAAACAAAGGGGCTTTGTAATCGGGCCAAAAATCAGCAGACGTGTTTCGCTCATCGCTGCCGTCGCGCTCGTTGGCTACACGTCGTGTGAATAAGCAGCCAATGATGTTCTCGCACAGACGGCATGTTATATACAGACGTGTTCAACAACTGTGACTTTGTGCAAAGCAGCACTTTTGTTCATTTGTTCTTTGGAAACAATCGAAACCGGGATCCCGGAAACTACAGCAATGATCTCCACATTTATTCACAGCAGGCTGCAACTAACTATTATTTTCATCATTAACTAATCAAAACAATTTCAGAAAAAACTGAAAAACTTAAAATTTCCCGCAGGCCGAGGTTATTCTGTTTCATTAACTTGTTTTATTCGCTCAGTCAAAACCCCAAAATGTTCAGTTCATAAGTGACAAAGAAAAGCAGCAAATCAAACAAACGTAGTTGCAGAATAACGTCTTGACTGACTCAGTTAATTGTTGCAGCTCTAATAACAGCAACGTTGTCAGCAAATCACTACGATGCCAGTGAACAAAGGTCACCCTCATTTGCATAAAGTTTAATTTTTTTTCTTGCACTTCACGTTTACTGTTCTTCACTGAGCAGAAGAAGTCGCCGTCGTCTGGATGTGCACCGTCTCTTCCTCTCACCTGTCCAGCTGGTGCTGCTGAGCAGCAGCGCCGGTCGCTCCGCCCTCAAGGTCACCGTGTCATCAGTGAGGTCACAAGCTGTGAAAACTGTCCCCTCCCCCTCCTCAGACCTGGAAAACACACAGCAGGTCAGTCAAGGCGGTGTGTATGTGTGCGCTAACTACAGCTAACTGGAAATCTGACTTCTCCTCTAAATGGATTTTTATTGGGCTCCGACATGAAGTGGACCCACGGCGTTTCTCACCCTCGGCTCTGGAACTGAGGGTGGGTGTCGGCCAGCCTCATGAAGAGCTGGTGCCGCAGCTTCAGCGGAGTCTCTCTGAAGATGGAGGCCGGCCGGTCGTACAGCGTCGTCGCCCTGCAAACGCCAAACACTCAGAACAGTCTACTAAGATAGCGGAGGCCGAGAGGTGGAGCAGCTATGATCTCGACATGCAGAATTTGGGCAGGGGACACGTTCAAGAGTTTTATCTTCCAGCTGTTTCCAAGAGGATGAATGGTTATGATTTTAATGATTAGCGCCACCATCATGACAAACTTTGATCTTTCAGCACCACTGCAGGTAGGAGCAGCTGAAACGTTTAACATTTTGCATCACCAGCTTTTCAGTTCAGTCAGATTTGACTGTTTTGCTCATTAAATGTCCCCCGTGTTGCTTCGATGTCACACTTTGTTACTGTCAGATGTGATGAACCTTACAGCTGCTAGCGAGTCTTCAGGATTTTATTTTGTAGTTTACAACACGATGAGTGTAAAACGAATCTTACTTGATGCCCCAGTTTGTCTGCAGGTCGTCCTTCATCGCGTTGGTTACACACAGGTGGTGAGCGGCCAGAGGCCCGAACAAGTGTTCATACCTGGGAGAAAACCACATCACTGTCAGAGAGGAACGAGTGTTTGGGCTCGATTCACAATCAGAAGCCCAGAAATGATCCAACATTTAAAGTTCAAGATGTTTTCCTTGTAGGCCGAGCACCACAAATCCATCATTTATCTCAACTAAGAAAACATTAAAAACCACAGATAACGTTGGCCTCTGTAGTCACCAGCGATTCATCTATTATCCCATCAACCGTCTAAAAGGCTCAGTACGGACCACTTTGCCAGTCGGACCACCGGGTGTCTCTGGCCGTGGTGCAGGGCCATGATGGTGTAGCCATAGTTGTGCCAGTCGATGATGAGTCTGCTGCCTCGCAGGACGCACACGAGCCAAGCCACCGCAATGCCGGGCAACCCCGGGGGATTCTGGGATAGAAACACAGTCACCAACATCAGAGATGGCACATTGTATTTGTACAGTATGTATGTTTGGGTTTATGCCCAACTGCGTTTTTTTTTTTATGTAAAGCACTTTGAAATGCTACATCCATTTAACTGACCTGGATCAGCATATATCAGTATATATATTTTGTTATCCTTGTATGTGTATTTCTGTGTACATCGAGAGCCACGAGACCGGAGTCAAAGTCCTTGTATGTTTACAATAAAGCCGATTCTGAAAACTATTTACAGTAGAAGTTACTTTTGGGTAATACGCACTATGATTAAAGTGAAGTTGATTTGTACTAAATGGGACAAGCGATAAAAAAAAAAACACTTGTACGGCCCTTTAAGTTTGGACCATTTCATTTAATATATTTATGCACGAGGACAAAGCACACTGATCATCGTGTCTGTAGACGTGTTCCAGCCAGTCAGCTGATGGCAACGTGTTTTAAAACCTCTACCTGCATCAGGACGTGAGACTGGAGCTCCGTCTGCAGCAGCACCCGAACAAGCTGAACACACTGAAACACCACCTTCGTCACGTACGTGAGGACTTTGGGTCCCGCTGAAACGTGAACACAACATCTTTGTGGAAACGACAGAACAGAGAACAACAGACGACACAGACTCACGTGGCTCCAGTTACCTCCAACGCCTTTCACTTCTGCGATGGGGACGAGCTCCACTCTCTCCTCTCGCAGCACGTCCTGGTGAGGTTTGGTGTCTAAAAGGAGAAAGTGTTTTCATTTCATTCCTTTACTATAATGATAATAATACTAATAATACTCATGTACATGTGTTTTTCTGCCTATCATCAGGCCAAACATCCATCCAAAGCAACATAAAACCTTCAGAAACATTTTGCACAACAAGCTTCTGGACATAATAACGTCTCTCAGCTGTTTGCTGGTAGTTTATGACTAAAGGAAATCATTTTATCGATCAGGCAGAAGCCAGGAGCTGTGACTTGATCCTCTCTCGTCCCAGGTAAAGTTCTTGGGAGCTGACAGACACCCTGACATGAAGCAGATGAATGTATGAATGTATGAATGACAGCATGTTTGTGTGTCTCACCCAGAAACCCGACGAAAGTAACATTATATCCATGTTTGCTGAGGGACAAGGCGTGATACTGCATCCGGGGGCTGCGTCCGATGTCCCCCAACACCAGCACACACACCCGCCGGTGCGTCCCGCCGCCCCGCTGCCGCAGCCTGCGCAGCCACAGCGACCCCAGCAGGGCTACAGCCGCAAGAGACGCCGCCGGCCACGTTACAGTCGAACCTGCCGCAGAAAACAGCAGCAAAACGGCCGAAAGTAGCGCAAACACAGTCAGAGCAGCGGTGCCGAAGCAACGCGTCGCCATGTTTGTTTGTGACGCGGGATGACGTGGCTCAGTGGAGGGGGAGGAGCTTCACATTTAAAGGGACCGCGGACATTACGATGCGTTCAGGCCCACAGCGGAAAAACGACTCGTCACCACACAAAACAGATTCAATAGACTTTATTCTTCTTGTCACTTGTGACAAAATGAGTTAAACCCACTGACTTTTTGCTTTTTAAATGTCCCTTATTTAGTATCCTTTCCGTGTTTATGCAGCTAACAGAGAACCTGTTTCTAATTCAAATTAGAAACAATTCTAGTTCAAAATCAAATCAATCTATATATATTACAGTGCAAACTGTAATATATATATAAATGCTGTCAAAATATAGAATTTAATAATAATCAACTGGTGTGTTTATTAATCTGCCTTTAGTCTTGTAGTTATTTTTACTTTTCAGTATTATGTTTGTAGAATATTTGTAGTTCATTTGTGATCTTAAATCCGCAGGTGCGTTATGGTCTTAACTTTATGCTATATATTGTTCTGAGTTCATACATAAAGTTTGAAAAAAGGTCCAATGAGTAAAACAGGAGAAACTAGCGTTTTTCCCCCATAACAACTTAAACACACAGCTATAGAATTATAACCTGAGGCAGATATGGACAGAAATAATTCAATTTCAAAAACCAAGACATACATAATATCAAGAGTCTCCACATCAATTGAAAAATTTCTAAAATTGGGAACTTTTTTGTAACTAGAGTTCGATTCAGGCCTCTGCCACCAGGGGGGTATTTTACAGTGGTTCCCAACGTAGGGCCCAGGACCCTTCTAAGTGGTCACAACATGAATCTAAGGGGGCGACAGATGATTATTTGGATTTGAAAAAAGAAAATGCTTCATGGCATTTGTTTTCTGACATGTTTGTTATTTGTTGTTGTAAAATAGTGTTTTTCTGCAGTTATTCAAATGAAACAACCAGAAAGGTTTAAAGGGAGAAACCACACAAGTGTAACCTGTTCGAGTGTCTACCTGCAGAGGAACAAAATGCTAAATCCTACAACAGATTTAGAACCAGCTGCTTTAATAGGCAAACTTCACTTCACATTGTTTTTTATAATTATTTGTAAATGTAGAGCTTTGAAGAAGCTTTCTCGTCCTTCATTTCACCTGATAAAAACACAGTTTCCTGTTCTGTCCCTGTCCACTTTCTTTTGAAAGAGTACAAATAAACAAACGATGCGTCCCATCAATAAATAAAGAAATTACTTTTTATTTTTACTATCTTAATCTTATTTGATTTATTTCCTGACGTCACGGCGGCTTCCTTCCCCCTGTTTGAGGAGGAGGAGGAGGAGGAGGAGGAGGAGAGAGACCCGGAGCCTCCAGACTTCATCATCCGAGTGAGACGATGCGGGCAGCGGGGCGCCGGATGGCCGCAGTGCTGGCTCTGTTTGCCGCAGTGTCCGGGTCGCAGTCGGAGGTGATCGATGACGTCCTGAGCAGCCTCTCCAGGGGAGCGTACTTCCTGGAGCGGCAGCATGAGCACATCAACCTGGACGGGGTGGTCGGGTTCCTCATGCTGCAAGGTACGTAAACAGGTCCGGAGCCAGAAGCGTCCTGCTGCCCGTTGCTCCATCTTCTTCTGGACATGTTGGAGGGGAATTACTGTTTAAAAGTGAAAGATACAAACAGCCACTGCACATTTGAGTGTTTAAGGACAGCTGTCTGTTAAAGTATTTACATTTAATACGCTTCTCTTCACTGTGTGCAGAACCAGCCTGTCAGCTGTTTTCCTGTGGCGTCACATTTAGGTCCATATGTCAGGCCTTACCAAGTACACATGACATTATTTTGGGTGGGGGCACACAAATCATACTGATTTGAATTCCATCTTCCTTAAATAACACATTATTCCTGTTTTGGGTACTGGAAGATGGGGTTTTATTTTAGTAATCTCTTTCAGGGTGAGCCACACATCAGGCGTTATGAATGTTCTGCCCCTTCACTCAGTCTCAGAATTGTACATTATTGGTATTTTAAACTGAATGTATGAATAATGCAGTGGTCCTAGAAACCAAAAGGGCTGCAGATTTGCTTTCCACATTGCTGAGATGGTCATTATGTTTTCTTTACCTATCTAATGTCAAAATTATGCTACATGATTAAATTATTAAGAGGTTACACCTGCTCAGAGTTCAAGAGTCTTCCTCTCAGGGTCACACCAGCCAGCGTTTATACCCGTACTTGTACCTTTACTACTATTTGTTGTAATTTTCTTTGTAACTCTGTCTTTAAAAATGCTGTATTTACTTGCTTTGTGTCTCAGCTGAACTGAAGGAAGCGGTCCGAACTTGGCCTCACACCGACACGGTCAGCTGGGCTCAGAGAACCTCCACCGTCGCTCTGGTCAGACGTCTCGACCAAAGCTTCGACAAGGCCGTTGCTGCCCTGCAGCAGAACGACCCCAAATACTATCAAGGTGAGAGGGACTTCATTTCCCACAAATCCTGTGGCGTGAACAGTTCACGAACGCCTAACTCGAGTAAAAGACCTGCATTTAAAACTTAACCTAACACATGTGAGCAGTAAAATCTATTCAGGTGTCCCATTAAAACAAAGTTACACCAGCTTACACCTCTAATGTTAATAAAATAAATGGCTAATAAATGTGAATGAGCATTAGTAAATGGTAACAGTGAATACAATTGTAAATAAAGTCCAACCGACATCACAATTAGTCATCTATCTTCAGTCATATAATGACAACATGATTTTAAAATATTAATAGTAGTCTTTTTTATTGCTGAAAGAACCACAAAAGATCTTGGGGGAAATAAAACATCGCTGTAGGCTGTAATCCAGCGTTTGGCCCCTTCACACAAAGCAGGATCTCCCTGTGAGCCCTCGTTCAATGAATGATCAATGATCAATGAAGTGAAAGCTGATTGTTTCATCTGAATGTAGCAGAAAAAAACAGGCAATTTGATTTCAGCTGGACTGTTTGCAAAAGTAAATAAATGGTTAATACCTTGATGAGAATCTCTTGACAAAACTGGCTTCTGTGAGTGTTTGTACTTTGACTGTAAATGGCCGTTTGTTCCGTCCATCCTCTCCTGTGTGCCATGCAGAGTTCGAGCCGCTGCTGTCGTGGAGATTCTGGTTGATTCCTCAGGGGTGGAGCTCCACAGACCCCAGCCTGGTCTACCCCTCCACCATGACCACTGAGTGTTACGACGAGCAGCTCAGTGACAAGTGTCTGACCCTGCTGCTGGGAACCTGGTACGAACACATGACAGAGAGAACTGTGGCGGATTTTCAGTCGAAGGAAAGTTCGGAGTCGCTTCTGTCTCAATTTTAACAGGTTTTATTACAAGAATTTAATACAAATGTGAACATCAGATATTTCTGCAGAAATATGGAATGAACCAAAGACCGCTCTCTAAAACAGAAAGTTTTACACCCCAAAACTCAGTCTCCACCTTTATCTGCTGGCCCTTCCTCCTCTAGGCAAAGTGAATGGAGACCTGCATTCTAATCTTCCCCTACAGTGTCGCTGTTGTTACCCTTCTTCCCGTAACTCGCCTCCTAGTCAATCCATCACTTCTCAGTAACAGGTCAAAGTGACCTGGCCCAATTTCACTTCTTCATTTCGTAACTCTTTCCCCCCAGCATCCGCTGATGTGGCGATCATTTTGGTAAAAATAGCATCTGTTCCTTAACAGCTTAACAGCAACTTGAGAATCACAAGATCTCACGTTTCGCCACGTCTACAGAATTTTTTTCACAATCCCCCTTATTCTGGCTCGCTACCCCGTCTCCCAGTCCCTGGTTCATGCATCTCTATGGACATATCCGAGACAGAAAAAGAACATAACACATTACACAACAATCATCTTCATAAGTGCCTTATATGGTTATTCATATCCTGTGCTATACAGAGAAGCAGAAAAGGTACCACAGAACAACACATTATTCCACCACAAGGAGGGAGGGATGACGGAGGTTCACATCCCGTCCGCCAACAAGTCAAAGTCAGTGTTTTCTGATTGGTGGAGCTTGTTGGGGCCAAATGTAGCCTAGTACAGTTAATATTCTCTAGGGTTTGTCTTTTAGTCCCGAAACAATGAATCCATCAGCAGAACAACTTAAATAATCCAAAAAAAGCTTCATTTATACAGTGAAAACACTGGCTGGTTCCAGCTTCTCAAACATGGGGATTTGCTGCCGTTTCTGTTTTATGTCACTGTAAATCTTCATTTGGGTTTTGGACTGTTAAAACACTTTTACAAATGTAACCTTGTGATTTGAGAAATAGCACTTTTTTCCATTATTTCCTGACATTTCTGACTAAAAGATTAATTGATGAAGACAACAACCAGTACTGTTGTTCCAGCGTGAGGGAACTCACCTGTGTGTCTGTCCGAGCAGGAAGATGAACGGGACGCCCTGCATCGTCACCAAGCCGTGTCGGGACACCATGACTCGTTTCGGTTGCCCACACTACTCTCTGTCCCACCAGCTGCTCTACTTCATGATCGGAAAGATGGTGAGATAACTAACTCACTCACTAAATCATCATTTAAAAACACAGATTTAGGATTGATAAAGCAGATTGCTTTTTAAAGGGAAGTTTATCAATGAAAATTGTTCACATTCATTCCAAAATCTAAACACATGATACATAATGTATCACATCAGGGCGTCCTCGTGCAGGTGCATGAGATACTAACATTAACACTCTTAAAATAATTGCTCCACAGGGCTGCCAGGTACAAGGTGCCTTTAACACGATGTATCTTGTATGCAACGGTGCCGGTAGATGCTTTTTTGATCATTGTGCACAGCTAGGCTAGCTGTTTCCCCCTGCTTCCAGTCATTATGCTAAGCTAGGCTAATCACCGCCAAACTCTACATGAGAGTGGTATCGATGTTCTCATCGAACTCTCGGCAAGAAAGTGAATAAGCCTATTTCCAAAAAAGATTCAACAATTTAAATCACAATTAAAAGCCAAATTGAATGCAAATGCATTTCCTATAGTCGGACTTCGCATTAATTCATGTTCGTCCTGTGGGTGGCGCTAGAGGACAGTTCGGACTACCTCGTCGGTAGTTTTCGAGACATCACCATCCTTACCGACCTGCCTACTAACAACCCAACTAACAAACTACAGTATCTGGAAGGGGAAGGACTGACAGCAGGTGCTAAAGATATCAATAATGATCAATAATGAGGTCAATAATGTCTCAGAAATGAGCCTGATCATTGCTCCATTTATAACCTGGACTCTAACCCTCTGAGAGGCTCCTGGTGTGTTTCCTTCTCAGAGAGGCTGCACCAACCTGCTGAAAGGTGACACCCGAGCGTCCCGAGCCAACGTTACTGAACGCAGCTACGAGAAGATCTTCTGCTCCAACATGATGAAGACCAACCAGGACATCATCAGAGACGGTCTGATGGGACAGACGGTGGACATCTTCATCGAGAACAGTGAGTGTCTGCTTCCTGCTTTGGGAACACATAATGTTTAAATCATTTCCTTCACGTTCTCTTTTTTGTAGTTTGTATTTCAACAAGTGTTTCTTAATGTTTCTTTTTTTTTTTTTTTTACTTATTTCAAACTACATATATTTAGCATTTTATGCCTGTCGGGTAAGAAATTTGTATCTACAATTTTGGGTGTATTTCATGCTTTCAAAAAGTTGAAAAATTACTTATCAGCTCATAAAACCCTCTGGATGATTTCATAGCTTTGCCTTGGTATGTTAAACTGTTGCCAACCAGACAGGGCTGCAACTAATGATTACTTCGATTGTCTTCCAATAATAATAATCTTCATTAATGAATTAAAAAACTTCCCAGGGACAAAGGCGTCGCCTTCATATGTCTTCTTTTGTCCAGAACCTAAACATATTCAGAGAAAAGCAGGAAATGTTCACATTAGAGAAGCTGGAACCCGTGAATATTTGGCATTTTTTGGCTTAAAAAGTGAGTGAAGCAATTAATCGATTATCAGAAGAGTTGGCGTTTAATTTTATAGATAAACTAATTGACTAATGGTTTCATCTTTATAACCAGACATGGCACTTCCTCATACATGTCTTCCCACTTTCTATATTTTATTTACAGTGTATATTCAGTCTCACTCTGCTAGTGTTTGACGGTTTATTCGATTTTGATCTGGAAAACAAGTCGGACAAATTCATTTTAGTAATTTCTTATAGAAAAATTTCAAAGTCAAATGGTATTAGTCTTTAATGGGACCCATGTTTTAGAATTGTGTAATTAAGTGTTTTTTTAATATAGTTTAGTTATTTCAGTTTATTCTGGTGTTGTTGGCTTTTTAGTATATTAAGTGTATTTTTGTGACATGTCTGCTTTCTGAGAAGTGATTCCTTTTTGTCTAGAAAACTGCAGAAAGAAGGGAAACTGCACTATTTGAAGCTAAATGGCCTGTTATGAAATGGATGGGGTACATGAGGTAGAAAACTGAAATGTCCCGGAGCGTGTTGCTTGACTTGTTCCTGTGTTCTCTGTCAACAGTCCTTATTTGTGGATTGGCTGGTTTCTCTGACTTCTACAAAGCTGATTGGCTGCAGCACATCCTCAGGCTGCAGGATGAAGAAGTGGGCTGCTTTGGGAGAGACAGTGAGTGTTTAAACGGTATTATAATTATTACCACTTGGAAAAACAGTTGAATGCTACTGAATCTGAATCATAATTATCTCGTTATTTCTAGGTAGCATGGTTGTCAAATTGAATTCTTAAGCCTAATACCTCGTGTTAATGTTATCTCAAGATTACCGAACCTGTTGTGTAGACAAAAAATGAGGCTTACATTTATAACCCATCATCTCTGTCACGTACATTTTTATATAACTGAGCTCCAAAACAAATATTCCTTGTTCTTTTTACACATGTGAGCCAAGAATCTGGCTGGTGTGTACAGGTGGTGTACACGTAGACTCATTTCTCAGCTTGAGCCAGACAAAGGTCATTGCAGGATCAGTTTATATCTTCTGCTGTTTGTTCCCTCAGAGAGCATCATCTCTCAGATCATTGGAGATGAGCTTCTGGAACAGCTGCAGCCTCACAGGAGAGTGAAGAGGAGGGAGAAGATCCTTCCAGGTCCGGTCACCTCTATTACGTCCGCCGTCGTCCCTCTCTTCTTCTCTGTCCTTCTCATGTTTTTGTCATCTCCCATCTCACAGATGGCTGCTCCAGTCACATGACGGCAGTGGCCGTCGGCGCTCTGGGCGGATACCTGAACTACTACCTGGCAGAGCAGGACATAACGAAGAGGCCTCTCTCCTGAACGCCCCACCCACCCTCCTCACACGCATGTTCACACGAGCGAATCATAGGTCATCAGGTAGAGATGCTCTTCACGGCTGCAGACTGAGTTCCCGACACAGTATGTTGCTTTATGAACGTAGTCGTAAGATGATGAAAATGCTTAATAAAATGCTGGGATGTGACTGGAATGGAAACAATAGATTCTTTCTATCTATATTTTGTTCATATTGTATTCTATAATTATAATGAGGAAGATGCTTTATTCCCCACGTGCTGACTCTGATCTACAGCTATGGATCTAATAAATATCAAACAAGATACCTTGTGAAAGTAGCGATGCTCCAAATCTACAGGCAGTTCATGTTCCGGTCCACGTGGAGCTGGATTCGGCGGTGGTCTCCAGATGCAGGCAGCGTCTTCAGGCTCTTATTTGCCTTGTGACTGCTGCAACAAGCTAGCTGAAGAATTTCTTTGTGTTTTCTAAATGAAATCAGGGTTTTGGAGGGAATATAGAACAACTCCATATTCCACAGAGGAAAGTCAGATTTAGCTTTTTGCCACACAGCTTCTTAACCAGCTTTAGTGAGTTGTGGTCGAAGCAATAGACAGTGACAGAAACCGTGACGTCATCTCCTGGTTGGTAGTTTATGTTTGTAAAAGTTTGATATTTCTGGCTGCTCTGTCCAGAATTTAGGTGAAAGAGACACCTGTTGATTTTGAGGAAAATAATTCGATTATTCTCCTGATTGTGGTTCTTCTACCTGTGAGTCGTGATAACTTCGCACTTGTCACCTTGGTTACAGAGATTCAGCGAATATGACACCAAAAAATGTCGGTGTGGGTAGAAAACTGAGGCGGAGCTACAAAGTTATTATCAGCTAAAGTCAGAACGGCCACAGTTAAGAAAATAAGACCTTGGCTTACAGTGGTGAGTACAAAATAACATGTATAACACTTAAAGTCGAGGCATGCTTGAAACGAAGTGGTCCGTACGACATTTTGGCCCGAATACGCAAAAGCGTTTATGGTTGTTTTCCAAAAGGCTACAGGTGGAGCATGAAGCCGGCTGTCATAGGGAGGGGTGGGAAACATGAGGAAAGTTTTGGCCAGTATCTCCTCAAAGGCATTCACAGTGTTGCACCCTGGTCGTACAGACAGACATGTCTGTAAAAATGCTTAAAAACAGGAACCAAACACTTAAAAATGCCATTCAGAGCCTGATTGCAGCGTCCCTAATTGAAAGGCCAAGAAACATTTACTGTAGCGTTAAAGGTTTTTTTTCTTCTTCAAAAATATCTTTATTTTCCTTAAACAAACATTTTATCTATGGAATATAAATCCACAGAACAAGAAGGCAGCTGGCCAACCAGCACGGACCAAAGAGGATATCCGCATGAACTATGAATGAATGAACACATGTAGATGTAGAACTTACACACAATATGTTCTCATGTGTTTTCTGTTAGCATAATAAACAAGCAATAAAACAAAATCTTCTGTATTTATCCTGTATAACATTAGGCCATACATTGCTGGCTGGAAGAGTCTATTAAGTGGAGCTTCATAAAATGAAAACATAAAACTGATTCTGTAGGATCTGTCTGTAAAACTCCCCCAGCTCAACCCAATTTCAAAATAAAAGCGCTGGCTGCAGTCTGCGATGTTACTGATCTGGTAAATGGGGCTCAGCAAACCTCACACATTACAGTCACACCTGGGCGATGTCACTTGTTCCAGCCAATGACCTCGTAGAACAGCGCCTTGAGTAGTCGAGCCTCGTAGGTCACGGTGTTCTTGCCGATGTGAATGTGGACTTCTTCCAGAGGCTGCTCGATGATGGCGGGAACCTCTTTACCGTACGCTGCAGGTGAGGCAAAGAACACAACCAGGAGTTAATACTGAAAATATAAAAAAGGTCCACTAGTGTCTCCTACAGGGAGAAATGTTCCCAACACGCCACATTATGAATGTATTCTTCAGGATTTTGGGATTCTTAAAGGCTAAAAATGCAAAAAAATTGGCATAAGGGTGGCTGTAGAGGAAAGGTCACGGGGTCAAACTAATCTAAAGGGTTAATCTTCTAGACAACACGTGCTCAGCAACAATTTGGATTGAGATTATCATGGGATGCATCTGTGCATTCAAAAACAGGATGTTAACAATCCTTTAAAAGATAAAAAAAAACCGATGAGTGACATCTGCATTAGTTCATCCTGCAGTTGTGTTTGCAACCGACACGTCAACCGTTAAACAAGAAACGTCTTGTGACACTGATGTAGAGCTGAAACGTTGGTACTGTAGTGCAGCATTGTTACAGGGGTGGGCGTGGCTGCTGCTCACCCTCGCAGTGCTCCAGGAACTGAATACACTCCTGTACCACAGCGTCCCTCAGCATGACCATGTGTTTGGACATGTTCTCCATCAGAGACAGGAAGCAGCGCTTGGCGTAGAACCATGTGTCTGTCCCCAACTACACACACACACACACACATACACACACAGTGTTTCTTGTTGTTTGACTTTTTAAGATAAAACAGAAAATAGGTGTTGCAGCATCACAACAACAGAAATAAGTCCCGGAAAATAGAGAAAGTAAAATATATATAATTAGCAGTATATAAAATAAAAATAAGAATAGAAACTGTACAAGAGCAATTCAACCCAAAAATTAGAGTGATAGAATAGTGATTGTTGTGAGGACGATAGAGGAGAGACACTCAGGATGACGGCTTGTGTTCTCAGCTGGAGCCTAGTGGACTCAGCTGCAGCCAGAGTCTGGTGCTGTGACTGGACCAGATCAAAGGTCCCAGAAAGAGCAGCTCAGCCTCAGAGAAGACCCTCAGTGAGAGACGCCTCGAGGGCTCAGATGGGTATTTTTGGATCACAAGTCATCACTGAAAAAAAAACTGCCTGCTGCCTTCAGAAAATAGAAGCCAAACAACTTTCCTTAAAAATAAAAGCCCAGAAAACAATTAAATAGCTGACCTTCTTATTGTAAGGCTCCAGGCTCTTGATGACACGAGAGATGCCAAAGTCGTAGTTCCCCTTGGCACAGTACAGCGTCCTGAAGGAGAAATTAACACGTGTGTATATTATATACACTGTGTCCGCCTGTACATGTGTATGTTTAGCAGAGGAGTGTATACACAGTATATACATTCCTGCTAAACACACACATGTACAGGCGGACACATACACATATCAATGCATAAATATTTTATGGCTACTGTGGCAGAAGGGACAAAGCTCCGACATGTTAAAGTCCTGTATTTACAACCAGACAACAGGATGTTGGGGTGAGACTTGAACACTGCATTAGGAGCACAGCAATGCAAAGGCAGATTATAAAAAGTTCCACTCAAAAAAGCCTTCTGTGTAAACAGGCCCTGGGTCCATTATTTAGCAGCAGCTGGAACTCACCCGATGACCAGGTTGACGATGCAGAGGTGGAAGACCTTCTTGTCGGGGTCGTCGTAGGAGATCTGCTCTTCCTCTTTCTCGATCTTCCTCATCAGCTCTTCAGCCTGTTAGACCGGGACGACATGAGGAGGAAACAGAGGACAGACTAGATTCATACTGTCCTGAAAGGTGACAACTAAACCACCCAAGTCAGAAGAATGTTAAATATCCCTCTAAACGTTATCCCCATACAAAGACACAGAAACAACATTTACAGGAAAAACACGAAAGTGTCCAAAACTAAAAGAGCAAAGCAACCCAATAAAATCCCGTTATTGCAGCGTGAGCAGGCCTCAACCAGAGGTAGTATTACCATTAAAGTGCACTTACAGTAAAGTATCAAATGTAAGCTCTGTGTACAGTACCTCTTCATTCTGGCTGGTCATGATGTAGGACACACACAAGTTTGCCAGGACCACAGCGCTCACATTCAGGATCTACAGTGGGACACACACACCTTTAAGAAACCTTTACTGAAGCTAACCCAGCTTCCTCAAACTGATGGCCTTTTAATGCTATTATATTTAATGCTAGAATAGAAAATAATTCAAATGTCTTCAGAGACAATCATTCCCATTATAAATGAAAGCAACTGATTTCAGATGATAGTCGACACAACTGGTGTTATTTCTTACCAGAACAGCAACACCAAATCACTATTCTTTTCATTTATAATTGAATTCAAGATGTAAAATGATATTTCACACTGTAACCAGAACCAGAACTTATCTTCAGACATTTTAAGACTATTCTAGGATGTGAAGAAACCCTGCTAAACAACGCTGCTCTGATCATCTCGTGCACTCTTGCAAAGTTTATCGTGACCTAATGTTCTGAAACTGGACAAAAGTCAACATTTTCAGACGGCAGAAATGACATAAGCACCACCGCACACAAACAATCAAAGTAAGAGCTGCACACAAGAACAGCAACAACGGCAGAAAGTCATCCAAGCAAGTCGTGCACAGATGTGAAGACACTGCACAGGAATCAGTACAGAGCAGCCTGGTCTGTTTTTACCGAGGGTTTGCACTTGCAGGGACACTCCTGAATGTTACACTGCTCCACCTGGACAGAAAGGCAACGTTTAGTCCTGACCTCAGGCTCTCAGTGGTGCTGATTTACACGTGTTTGTTATGCATTTTTCTCTCTTCACACATGTATTTTCTACATATACAGCCATCCTGAAGTCAAGACAAAGTCAACTTTATTGTCAACCTTGCAGCATGTACAGGACATACAGAGGATTGAAATTTCGTTACTCTCAAACCTGCTATGCAAAAACTAATATAACCAACTAATAAAAAAAAAAACAAGACATAACATAAGGGCAACCAACCTAAAAACAAAAATAAGCATGGTGTAAGGCACATAGCAGATTTAAATCTGTGGGTTTGGGTCATGTAAAGAATCAGTGCAATAGCTTATGCATTGGTAAAGTGAATGTTGTGCCAGTGCAGGTCCTGAGAGCGTCAGAGTGTCAAGCACTCACGTTATCGTAGTGCTTCTTGACGATTGGCTCGTAGAAGCCGATGGCCTCCTTGTACTTGTTCTGCATGAAGAGCACGTGGGCTACGTTCAGCTTCCAGGTATCGTCCTCATTACAGACCTCCACCGACTTGCGGAAAATCTTTTCCACCATCTGGAAGTTCTCCCGGTTCCAGTAGATCTTGGCCTGGGCCATCAGGACCACGATATACCTGGAATAAGACCGGGCCAGTTACACAGGAGGGAAATCATCCGGTGGAGCGCTGCAGAGGAAAGGCAGCGGTAGTGTTGTCATGTGGAGTTCCCCACATCCTGACATGTCTGTCAGCTGAATATCTTAAACAGTTTTTCGGGATTTCTATATAGTTGTGGATAGAAGAACCTTAGACCAAGGATCAGCTGATTTGATTTTTGATTGTGAATAGCTTTTTGCATTTCTCCAACTAAAAGATCATTTATGCTGTAATGTAACTGGACTGATGCCTTTAGTTAAAACAGTAAGCGAAATATGTCGAGAGCTTTGGTGTGTGTCAGTGAGTGAGTCCTCACTTCTCCAGCATCTGGTCGTAGTCCTGCAGAGCTTTCTTCTGCACTTCATCGTCTCGAGCCAGCCTGGCCTCCTGCACCTTAGAGACGACGGACAAAAACAACATTCAGCCAGAACTCTCCGAGAGGCTTCTTCACATCAAAATCTAATATTTATTTTGGCGTAATAAGTACAGGAGTACAAGTCCACATCTAAATGTAAAACATGTGTTTTTCACAATTTCCTTAAGCTACTGTGACTCAGGGTGCAGCTCAACTGACTTATTGAACAGACCAACGGGTCAAAAGATTGAGTTACATTATCAGGCGTTTGCAGCCAGTTACAGGAGGATATACATCTCATACATAATGCCTCGAAATTAAATATGGAAAAATAAGCATACATACAGTACAATACATAATAAATAAGAAAGAAAGAAAGAAAGCTCTATAAATGTGCAGAGTGGAAGAAGAGGAAGGCGGTAAACAACCTGCTTGGCCAGCTTGCGTAGCTGCTCTGTCAGTTTGCCGTTCATCTCATCAAACTTCCTAAACGCCTGTGAAGCAAACAGACAGCAGGTGAAAACAAAGGTTAGACACGACAGAACATGAGCCCTATTAGATGTGAATGATTATTATGAATCAGTACAGAGTTGGTTGCACAGCCATAAAGCCTCCGTGGGTCAGAAGCTGGATACAAACAGTAAAGAGATATCTGCACATTCACAATTCAAAGCTCCTGTGTAATTGCTGCTTAGTCTACTGTAAATGTCACCTCTACAGCCTGCTTTACAAAAGAACTTCGAATGTCAGTGTGAAGGTTACAGTTAGGTCCATAAGTATTTGGACAGTGACACAAGCCTCTGAAAATGGGAGACTTTGTATCAAAATGGCTGTAATATCTAAACGGTTAATGTGATATTTTTGTTAAACCCCTTGAATTTTAACGGAAAGTCTACTCTTCAATCACATCTTCGTTTCAAATCCATTGTGATGGTGTACAGAGGTAAAATTTCAAAACTTGTGTCACTGTCCAAATACTTATGGACCTGACTGTTCACTTAAGGTGCCTCGTTATTTGTTGCCTTGTCCGTGCTCCTTTAATCCTGCTCTGTGAGCTGCATGCTTATAGGAAAGGTGCTTCCGTTTTGTTCGTTTGTGCTTTTGTATAGATGCTAAATGTTTTGCACTTTGTCATCTTTGCAGTACCTCCTCTGGTGCCGTCTGGCAGGTCAACAAGGCATCAAGAAACTCATACATGTACTGGAAAGGACAAAAACACACGTCAGCTTCAATAAGGATCCTGCCATAGGAAACCTTTCATGAATACAAAGCACATTTGTACATGCAAACAAGAAAATTAAGGAGGACAGACGCAGAAAATGCATTGTGAATTATGACCCGACGTGATTTTCCAGCCCTCGTGTGAATGTGGAACTCACTGGGGAGAGGAACTTGTAGGTGAGATGGGCGTTTTCTGCCAGGACGTCAGCTGCCAGGTCAAAGTACTGAGAGAGAGATTGAATCCAGCAGTGGTATTAATACCGTTTTAATGAAAGACCTGCATCTCTGTGTGTTAGCAGCTCTTTCCACTAAGACTCACACCACATGACTCCAAATCCTTTTGAAAACATTGTTGTGGCGTATGGTGGAAAATGCTGAGGCAGTCCCTCATGTAAAAGAGGGGTGCCATATTATTGAAGCAGAACACCACGATAATGCTCCGTATAATGATGACAGCTCTACAGGGTGGACACTGTCATAAAGACCGTTTCAATCTAATATCAGTCAGTAAAACAAATCAGGTAGAAACAAGGTTTTTATCTCAGTTCGTCTTCTTGAGACGGTCTGAGAGGAAACCTTTCATTTACTCAGGGAAAACTGAAACTCTTGAAACAGGGGTTTCTTTTGCTGGAGAACTGAATATTGATGTTATTGATATTTAAGCTCTGTAGCTCTCTGGCTTGTGGCCAGCAATGACCACTTTGACAGATAAAAGTATTTTAGAGTAAATAACCTAACCCCCTTTAACCCCCCCAAAATAAAACACACTTTAGTCCAACTGCTGCAGACTGGACGTGAAAGTTCTGTGTAGTACTGAAGCCCACCACAGTGATGGCAGCTTGTTAACAACCTGGATTGGTCTACAGCACTCCTTGAGCAGCTGAGGATTCCTTGCTCAAGGATTCTCAAAGCCATAGTAGATCCAGGTCCAGGAAAGCACGTGGGCTGGACTGTAGTGTACCTCGTGTTTGCAGTAGAGCAGCAGCAGGTTTCCGAAGGTGACGGGTGGGAAGGAGGACTGCTGCAGCAAGAAGGCCAGCTTCTCGAAGCCCTCCGACGGCTTCGTATCCATGTTCACCAGAGCCTGGTTGTGCAGTGTCACTGGGTCTAGCTCCTGCCAAGTCACACACACACACACACACACACACACACACAATATAGTACGACTGAAACTTTGTGAAACAGAAACCTGAATATTTGAACCCATGTAAACTGTCTTTAATCCAGTAGGGGGCACTAGTCGTACACTTGTCTCAGGTTAGGTGTGACTCCGTGATGGTTACAGACTGGACAAAGGACTGTACATTCATTTTAACAAAGCAGTTTCAAGACAATAAAACTATCATCTTTACCTCCACGTAAGCCTTCACACCTACGTCTCTATTCTAATTTTGAATTAATCTCCAGGCTGTCAGCGGGGCAGGTCCAGGCAGCCTTCATTCAGATTACAGCAGAATAATCACACATAGTCAAGGGGTGTGGAGAATCCAGCCACACACACGCTGATGATAGTTACCTCCTCTGATCTGGGCGGCATGTCTGTCAAAGCCTCCTGAGCTCCTTTCACTGCAGGAAAACATAAAAACTCAACAGCAAAGAAGGTCCTCTTATAAACAAACAAGTATTGTATATGTTCGCATTCAACGTTTTTCACCAAAACACACGGTGTGATTCCTTGAGGTGTTCCCTCCTAATAAAACGTTTACAAAGCTGATTTATGAATATTTAAACCCCCCCCTGCTTATAACCAGGTTGCAGTCTGCCTCTTCCTTGCCTTGGAAAAACATTACTCCATTCGCTCTCATTGTCTAATTCCTGAGTGTTTCAAGCATTTCGCTTTCTAAACACTGTTGAACGTTTCTTGTTTGAGTTGATGGTGGTGGTACAGGCAGGAAACATGGGGAGAGAGTAAATCGAAGGAGACGTTAGGGCACTAGGCTGCCAGCACGTCCCCTGGCTCTACTTTAAGCTCATCCTTACAGCCTTGGTTTGATAATGTGTCAGAAGGTTGAGGGAAGGAGATAAAAAAGATTCTACAAGTTCTTTTCCAGGGGATTTCTCTGTCTCTCTCTGTGGCTACAATCAAAGTGACCTGATTTAGGGACTGAATCACATAATAATCACATATTACACTAATTACCAATGTTGTTACGTGATACTTGGCCTGGTTAAACAGATACTAGTGTAACTTTGTGGGAAATACGTTGCCCAGAGCCAGTCCCATGATAATGTTGCCCGGCTGCAGGTGGTGGTGTATTGTGGTCCAGTGAACAAGTTCTGCTGTGGCTCTTTAACCAGATATGTTTCAGATCTATGTTCGACTTTATTCACCAGCTAGTCTACAACTGTGTCTGCTGCTGCTGGACAAGACCTGACCTTATTTCTGCAGGAAATGCTCTTTTCTGTGTCTGCTTAGCTGTGGTTACTAATGTTACCTATTTGTCATCAGTTCATGTCAAACACAACATCCATTACTTCCCGTCCACCATCCTAACTCTCTCTCTCCATCATGTTTTAATGTTCCATAAGGCCACAGAGACACTGAATGAGGTTCTTACTGTTCTTCAGCTGGTATTCGATGGCAGCTTTGAGGTTGAAGGCTTCGATCAGGGCTGTCTGATGTAGCACCAGCGTGTTGCCCACGCTGTGGACGTCGATGCCCTCAGTCGTCATCCCGACACTCAACTCTGGTGTGCAGAAAAAGCAAAGAAAGGATCAAACTACAGCGTGAATGAAAGTAGACTGGTTATTTAACTTGGAAAAAGTCAAAATGAAGAAGGATCAAACAGCTTACTATCAACACGTCACTCTACAGTAGCTGCTAGTAAAATTAACTCAACTGACATAAACGGAGGAATCAGTCTGTTGTCAGTTGAATTGAGTACAGCAGAGCAAACACACATGTGATGATGGTAGTTCACTGAGGTGTGGTTTCACCTGGATGTTCCCTGATGCCTCGTTCTATGATCTCTCTGATGAATTTGAGGGCCTGAGCGTAGTTCTTCAGGCTGTAGTAGCACAGCGCGATGTTGTAGGACAATGCTGATGGAGAGAAGAGGCAGAAAGACAAATTTTAACAGTCATTTTTTTTAACCTAGTCCCAATCTGACAGCCTACAGATTTTCTCTTTACATTTAAAAATTGAAACATATTACAGTTTTTGCACAGTACTTCATGTCCTGAGTCAAGTGACGGCGTTTTATGTTGTATGAGGTTATGTATAACACATAACCTCACTCCTCTCTCCCTTTGGCCTTAATCCCGACATCTCGGATGCAGATCTTCGTCCTCCAGGAGACTCAACACAAGGGACGTTTTCAAAAGATATTTTATCTCATCAAATACTAACTTCTGCAAAGGTTGCACATGAGCACTGCCCTCTATTTTGATGACGAATATAAAATAGTGTAACAGTACATAGAACGTAACACTTAATCAGAGTACAGTATAAGAATACATACAATGCGTGATGGTGTATTTGTCTGATTACCTGGCACAAATCCCAGCACCTGCATTGCAGACACGAACTTCTTGCAGGCCTCCTCATACTTGCCGTCCTGGTAAAGCAAACAGCCCATATTGTAGACGTAGTCTGGGTCATCCTGGGGCAGCTGCTCCAGCATTGACTGTACACGCAAACACACAGGTGCAGTTAGTCTCAGTAGAAAATGAATGAACGCGTGTGCTTGGCTGCGGATAAGAATGATTTAAACTGCCAACCACGTTGAACAGGAATGGTGTAATTTGTACGTGTTAAGAGATAATGTGAGAGAGCTCGCCACCTTCGCAGCGGAGTAATCTTCCTCACAATATTTGATACAGGCTTGCAGCTTCACCATCTGTGCCAGAGAGAGAGAACAAATCAAAAGGTAAAACGGGGACACGGTGTGATGAGCTCAGTGCTGGTTTGACTTTGGGGCACAAAAAGTAAGAACTATCATGAGTCACAGACTCTGATCCAAACTGCAGCCATAATTCATTTTCATGACCTGCTACCTGTTTTTCCACTATTACTTCACACCTTTTCTGTGAAAATCACAGTATTTCTACTTGATTTTATCATATTGAAAAGATGAACTTAAATTCAAATTAAATGCAGCATCAATTTGACTAAAAATGTGCTCCCTGTTGCTGAGCTATACTGATCTTTGCTTTCTTTATTTCGTTTGTTGTGCATTTATGGCCCTTATGCATTTGTTAGAGCACTTCTGTTGAACAACAGCTCCCAGTGATGGAAAGTGTGTAACAGATGGAGGGAACAGAGTGACACATTTCAATGTAAATAAGGTTGAGATCTTCAATTGCAAATGTGAAGCACCGATGGAACACCTGGATCCAAACACTTTAATTTCCCCATAAAACAATGCAGTGAGTCTAAAGTGGAGCTGCGGAAAGGTCTGCACGTTGGAGGCTTTCAAACCCAGTGGTATGTGTGCGTTTGTGTGCTGCACCTTGGTGTGACTGTTGGGGTTGTCGAGCACGAAGGAGGCCTTAGTGGCCTCAGCGTAAGCACCCGCTTTGTACAGGGACTGGGCGTAGTACACCTTGTACTCCTCCACCTCCGGGTGCAGCTGGGTGAGCAGCTCGTAGCACTCTGCAGCGTTGGTGAAATCCTGGATGTGGTAGTAGCAGTAACCCAGCAGAGAAAGCGCAGCCCTGGACTGGGACACAAATGAAAGCCAGAGGGCAGTGAACTGGCAGTTTTCCTGTTTTATGGATAAACAGAAACATCAGTTTAACCCTTTCCAAAGTATTTAAGACACAGATAAATATAAATCAGGGTGTCTGCGTTATCACAGCATGGAATGTTGTCCGCCCTCTACTTCAAAACTCAACGATGTTCAGTTCACAGGGAAACAGCAGCAAAGCCTTGCATTTGAGAAACTGGAACCTGTGAATGGTTTTATATTTTTAGAGGTGAAACAATTAGTCCATTGGTCAATTACTCAATTGCTTTTCTGTCAATCAACAACTATTTGGATAAACATTAATCATCATTTCTTTAACCAATAATAGTGGGCGAAAAACGACACGATTTTTAATTTTAAACTGGAAACCTTTGGGTTTTGAACTTTTGGTCAGACAAGACATTTTAAGGCGTCACCTTCAGCTCTGGAAAGTTATGATTGTGGTTCTTTCCCGATATTTCTGAGATTTTACAGATTAAATGATTAATAATAAAAAAAAAAGACCAGTCGATTAACTGATAACGAAAATAACAGTTAGTTGCAGACCTTGGTAATCTTGCCTGAAAAATGACTAAAGATTGATCATCAAAATAGTTTCTGATTAATTTTCTGTCAACTGACTAATCTTATCAGCTCGTTTCATCACAATTCAATTCCTTTTTAGACCCAATATTTGTACAACAAGAGCTATAAATAGCAGACATCTCAAATACATATACAGTGTATTTGAACTGAATCAGCTTCACTGGCCAAGCAGTTTGATTCTGGCACTGACACAGAAACGTAACTAGTTTGCAAATGAACACTGCAACACTTACCTTCGTGTGCTTCTGAAGTTGCCCATTTAGGATGTGAACTGCCTCCACGTACTGGCCGTCTTTAATCTGGAAGACAGATGTGAAGTGATGGTGTCTATTAAACAGCATTAGCTGCATCTACTCCAGCTGTTGTGTTTAACACGCTGTTTAAATGAAGCTATAGCATATAGCTATATATAGCATATAGCTTTATATAGCATATAGCTTTAGCATATATATATATATATATATATATATATATATGATAAAGCTGCTGGGAAACTCAACAAGCATCATC
>JAVQJF010064851.1:0-107600 GCA_036023855.1 Gadopsis marmoratus | reverse complement strand
CTCTCTCTCTCTCTCTCTCTCTCTCTCTCTCTCTACCCCTTTCTCTCACACACTTTCTCTCCTCCTTACTCTCAGGATCTGAGCACAGGCTACTGAGGGTGCTGTTATTGTTGTTGTGGAATTACAGTCACACTTCTGCCTCTCTCTCCCTCTTTCCCTCCCTCCCTCTCTCTCCCCCACTCATGGGCTCTAATACAGGGCTATAATAGCCAGCCTTTAGCTTTCATGTCAGATCAAGTCAAGCACTGTATGCCCAGTTCACTGAAGCAGGAATTACTGCCAAAGTGCTGACCAAAGACAGAGAGAGAGACGAGAAAATAAAGTGTGCGTGTGTGTGTGTGTGTGTGTGTGTCCAACCTCATGGTGGAAGGAGAGAAGGGCCAGATGATAAGTCCGTTATGCTGCATAGAAGCATGTCAATTAAATGAACTTTGCAGCAGTGATGTGGCACTGGAAGTGTGTGGGCATATGGATTGTGAAAGAGGATGAGAGCCCCCAGGCGACGGAGCCCATGCAACAGATCGCGTTTCACATGGACGCTTGAAGGATTCTGGCAAAGCACTGGAAGGGGGATCAACGGGGACTGAAAACCCTATCTCTGCTGCTGCAGAAGTGGTGCCCTGTTGAGTGCACTGGAAGGCTCACCTTTGACATAATGCGGGTCAAACATCAACGTGAACGGCCGTTGGTTAGTCAAGCCAATATGAACAAGACACCAACACGTACAGAAGAGTCAACATCACATTCGGTAGGATTATAGCCTTTCTTATTTAAAACAAAACTGTGCATTCAACAAAATAAGTATTAGTTTTGGATTCTGTGTGCCAAACGTCAGGAAGCATAAAATAATGCTGGCATACATGGAGCATTAAAATGCATTCAAGTGAGAAAATCAATTTTTATATTGGCATCCAGGTTATTGCCCTGATATTTCCCGATTATCCCAGTTACTTCCTCGCAGTGGCCAGTGTTTTGACGTCACTGGAACAGCTCCCAGCGATCCAAACCAGCGAGCGTGCACCGTTCTAATGGGACTATAATGAAGATGAGACTTTAATGAAAGTCTGAAACAGTGCAAATGCTGCGTGGAGATCTGGTCTGACAACACAATGATGCAAACTCAATACTGAGAGTGGCAGACTGTAAAATCACATCAAATGTGTTCAGTAAAGCAATGTGGTAACAGTTGCTGCATGATCATTCTTAATAAAAGCACAACTCCAATTGTTCACCTTAACCACTGGTAATATACCTTTAGCACTTAACATTAGCAATCTACTTTTAACCTGACAGCTGAGCAAACACTTAAGTTTTAAAAATGATTTTAACAGATGTGTGCAGTTATTCAGTTTACCCGTGAAACATTTACTTTATGTATGACTGCTATAGCATGATAGTAGGAGAAAATACAGTTTGTGTATTATGGGACAAACTGTATGGTGTCAAAAACTGGCATCAAACCATTATTTTGAAGGTATGGATGCTGCAGAAGTGGCGCCCAATGTGGGGCTACTACATAGAGTTAAATTTGCAATTTTGATATTCCATTTACTTGACTCAGTCTCTTGGCATTTTAAGGAGAAAATGCTCTACAAATACAGTATTTCAGTTATGTTAAAGTAATTAGAAAGAAACCTTTGAAGTTCAAGGTATCGCACCACCTCTTCCTTCTGTTTCTGTCTCAGCATGTTCACACTGTATTACCTGATGGCAGCCACACAGTATGGAGAAAGGATTGCAGAGTCAACATCACAGTTCACCATCAGCTCCCCTGCGGTAAAGAGGTGACACACAGCATTTAGGACAGGTTCATGCAATAATAAACCTAGAATATCAGCTGTGGTAGTGTGGACTGATATTTCTTCAGTGAATGGGAGGTTTTATACACAAGGCTAAAGTCTCCCCTGAGAGAGAAGTGTTATTGTGTATAGCAGTATCACTGAGCAAAGCCGGGCCGATTCACTTGACAGTGCGATGTGGTCTGAATAATAGCAGCTACAGTAAGCGGAGTGAATGGCCAAGTAAAAACCTCATAAAGTATGGAATAAAGGAAAATATCAGCGCAGTCAGTTCAGTGGTGGATAGGATAACTCATTTCTATCTTCCCCCGCTCCTAATTGTTACTTTCATCCCATCCCGGCCCTTTTGCTGTTGACCCCTCCAGATCTCTTTCACTCTTCATCTTATTTCAGTTGCAGGTAATTATTTACCGTATTGGGTATTACAGAGCTTTCACACAAAGGGAAGGTCTAAGTGCAAGTGGTGATCTTAAATGCAAAGTATTAAAATAAAGGCATCTCAACTGTACTAAAATGACGTGAATATTTTGAAACAAAAAAAGCATTTATATTTAGCTGATTTTCCGAATTCAAGCAAATAATTGGACATGCAAAGCGTCTCCAGGGTAAACAAAGTCAGATGATAATATGCTTAGTGAACATAAATTCCTTGTGTCTCTTATCTACTCCCAAGGCTTGTTTCTTTCTGTCTCGCCATCTTTGAGAAAACGCAATGTAACACCACTCATGCCCCATGGGATCCCACACACCATCCCAATAGGCCCTCATGATTCTCAATCAATTGTTATAATAGTTTGTAGCCATGACCCAAAAGATACTGCTAGTTGGAGAAAGAATAACATTGTTCCAGTGAAATTATTCATTGTCATAAAAAAATATATCGGTTCTAGTAGCTAGCTATGATCCGACCGCTTTCCCATATGATTCCTAGTTCATGCACGTGAGCTAGAGGCAGGGGATTTTCTGGATGGATGGGGCGTTGAGGTAGAAGGCTGAAGTCTGGATTACCAAGGGATCCTGCTACACAGTAAACCAATGCATAGCATGCGGTCACCATGGGGATGAGGTTATTAGTTTGGTGAGCAAGACCTGAAATTATTAGAGGACAGATATAGATTGATATATTTATAAATGTATTCATAGATTATGAAGTCCTGCACAAACACGTCACAATAAAAATGTGGAAGAGAATGAGTCGGGGGTCACATCAGAACACAACTAATGACCCAGTAACGCTTTCCATCTTCACATGCCCACGACCCTGCTTGTTTCTCCTCAAACCCTCCATTTCCTCAGTTGTGAATGCTGTAATCACACCTGATTTTGGAGAGCAGAGTGAGCTGGTGGTAAATGGCCTGTACCTGGAATTTCAGCAAAGAAAGAAAACATTCTGACATATTTGATGGTGCACTTTTCCCCCCCATGCCTTAAATTCCTCCCTATGCCCCTCAAATGTAAAACCTGCAGGTTTAAGTATGACATAAGTCATTATCTTATCAAGTTGTTTTTTGTCTCCCTATTTTGAAACCTAGTTAAATTTATATATTATTCACTTTTGAATAGATTGGAGTCAGATCTATGGTTTTCCTCTTTCCTCTTCTGTTGTCCCTAGTTTGACTTCAGGGCTACAAGCTATCATGTGTCTTTAGCATCTCATTAGCACCAAGGTCAACTCTGCATACCACTACCGAATAAAGGAATTAGGGTAGGCATATTAGCATGATTGAACTGGATGAGCTCATACTTCAATGAGCTTCACTTGCAGCACGTATTATTTTTCTTTTTTGTTTTGTCATGCTCCCCAAATATGCAGTTTTTTTTTTACTGGACTACTGTATTGGACTATTCCTCAGAACTACATTTAGGTGGTATTTTAGCACCAGAGTGACAGGCATGAGTGAGCAAGGCATGAATAGTGCACACAGGGCTTTTAAGGGAATTGCACTTCCCATCTATGGTCCTGATACCTGCCACTGTTCCATCCTACAGATCTAAAAACAAAGTTCCTATTAGACACAGGTCTAGTCACTTACTGTCTATTTTATGTGTTAAATCGTGGGATGAAGTTGTTATATTTTATACTTTGTGCTGAGCCGAGGCATCTCTGTCCAGGCTGCTTTGTATTTACACTAGAAAGCGGGAGGCGGGAGATTGTGTGTGTGTGCCTGAGCATCGGTGTTCTTATCCGTATAGACAGCGATGGGCTCAGTCCCATTAGTGCCTGGGAATTTCAAAGCGCACCATAAATAATTCTTTGTTACCAGGCTCAGAACTCACCTTGCTCCAGAAATATCTCCCTTAATTCAATTAATAATGAGATTTTCTCCATAAGCACTGGCAGAGAGGCAGACAACTGTGCTTGATGAGATGGAACACGGCTGCCTGTGGAATATGCACTGTCATGGATCAAAATATCCACAGCGTGCAAGATTCATGGGCTCGGAAAACAAGGACAAACTGCACCAAGCTTTGCCGCGGTGAACAGCAGGGGGCAGTGGTAGCCTCAGTGTGAGAAAGGTGAGCTCATGCCTGTCACCTGTGAAATCAGGACAGGAAAAGGTGAATGATTACTGGGCTTTCCTCCTTTACTGGAAACCGTGTCCTTGAATTGAACATTTGATCTTTAATGTTGGCAAAGGCTGACTGTGCTTGTACAAGTAAGCTCTTTGAAAAGGAACATTAGAGCAGATGAAAGGGAATGAAGGCTGTTGGGAGAAATCGTCTTGGCTGTCAGTAGGCTATACAGTAAACTAGGTTGAATAGATGATTAAAAAGCTTGTGCTCGGAGATTCACTTGGACTCTTGAGAGATTCCCCCGGTGCTGGTGAAAGGTAGCCTAATTTCACAGACTGGCATCTCTTCTTTGGAAAAATTGCTGTGGATGTTTAGATGCCATTTTAGCACATTTCAAAAGAAGTGAAAAAGGTTTCCCCCCACTGGGTGCCATTCAGTCATTTTGGAAGCAGGTCATTATTTATCATATCAATATCAAATCTATCTATGCTTCTGAAATGCTTAATAACCTAATCCAGAATAAAAGAGATATTATATAAAAGCATGTAATACACAGTTTAGTTTGTAAGATGAGAAGTAGTTCTTGAGTGCCAGAAGTTCAGGAATTCCTCCTTGGAAAAATGGTGCCAGAGACTATCAATCATGGCTAATGTTCCTATTTTCTCTCAAACTTTCACCTGAGAATATCTTCATAGCTGGCCTAAGGCATAAGCAGAATACAGTCAGCAGCTGCTTAGGGCCCCAAAGCCTCCAGGAGCAGATTATAAACTAAAAGTCCTCTGTTCAGTTTGTTAAATAATTTAGGCATTTAAATGTATCATCTATTTTTATTTTATGTGTCATTTTCGACAGATATTGTTCAGTTAAATCACTTTAACGCTTACTCAGAAGGTCCGTATAATGTAGTAGCTGTAATATCTTAACACTTCATAGTAGTTTGGTCTCCGAGATCTTCTTCAATGGACAGCTAAAATGTTTACTCTATTTAAAGAACAGTAATATAATAAGAGAGATGGAAACTGGAGTCCTTTCATTTGTATCAGTGCTTACTGGATATCATGCATTCCACAAAGAGCATGTTAAATGTCACACTTTTAACAAGACAATGCCATTTTCTGTTATCTTTCTTGTATGTCTGTGTGCTATTGTATGATTACATTTGACAAATGCTTCCAAGATCAACATAGGTGATGTGATTAAACTAGCCAGTGAGCAAGCAAGTAAAAGTTAAGACAAGCTCCTGTATGCAGCACACAGATGGGGAGGAGACGCAGACCTGCACAGTCCTGCATCTGGCGTCTTCTGACAAGCAGTCAATAGTGAAAGAAAGAAACAGCTTGCTCAGCAAAAAAGAAAAGAAAAGGGAAAAGTGGGAAATGAAGAGGGGAAGCTTTCCTATGAAAAGCAGGAGGAGGAGAGGGGGGTGAAATGAGTGCTTCAGGTTTTCTTAGGCACCAAAGATTAATTTGTCATCAAAAATATATGCAGAATGGGATGCGTACTAGTGAACATAATTGTGTATGAAAGTAATTATACACCAGTCATTTCCTTAGCTCAGAGATAGGAATCAGAACATTGAATCATTTATGAAAGATAAATGAGCTGATGGAGGACTGCTGATGTGTCCCATTGTGGCCAAGGGAACTGTAGTATTGGTGACAGACCATACATAGTAGTTGACAAAGAACATCATGAAAAAACTTGTGTTTGCTTGTGTTTTTAGACAGTAATTGTACCTTTGCCTGTGATCCATGCTGATCAAAAAAGAGAAGGCTGGTTTGGCAAACAATCACACTCACTATGACCTTCACCTTCTATAGTGTGAAGGCAGCAAGCTACAGTTCCTCACCACCAAACTGTGTGGCAGCTACAAGAACCTCAATTAGCCAAGTAATTAGGTCATATATCAAAACAATGAAGTGTCTGGGTGAGAAGGGACAGAGATGGTCGGAGGGGAGGTGAAAGAAGCCGAGGAGGAAGAGGGTGGACAGAGTTTAACGAGGAAGGGAGAAAACAAGGACGTAGGGGGAGATGAAACGCGAGTTGGAGGAACTGGGTGAAAGGCAGACACAGGGAGAGAGAAACTGGAAGAGACAGGAGGAAGCCATCTGCTTTTAAAAGGCTAAAGCATAAATGAGAGAAAGGAGAAGACGCAAAGGAAAGACAGGCTGGAGTGCAGTATGACAGTGTCAGAGAAAGAGGAAGATGTGTTTAGACTGGGTTTTATCACGGTGCACACAGGTAATCACATAGAATTCTTTAGCCCCTAGTTCTGTATGACATCTTAAATATCTGGCAACAACTCACCACCCTTCTGTTTTTCTTGTCGCAGAAACTACATTTAGGAATCAATTACGTTGAATGTACCAGAATTAAATATCTGAAAGAATCTGATCTGGACTTTTTGAACACATTTTGTGATACCTAACTTTGATAACAACCCACCCACAACAAAAGACACCCCAACGAGAACACTACATCAGGTCCTAGGATGTCAGTGTGTCACTTTCTGTATATAATGTGTCTGTGCATGAATGCAGGTATGCATGTATGATCGTCCATCTAGTCTGTCTCCTTTCCCCTTTTTTTAAACTGCCGTGTCTGCACTGCTGGTCTCCTGAGGACCAAAGCATCTCATAGCTTATACACGTTACATGCTGTCACACTTGGGCTGTGTTCAGGTGCAAAGCAAGCCTGGTAAACAGACAGAAAGAGGGGATTGTGCAGTGTGTGAGAGATGTAAACACACACACACACACACACACATATCTTCTTAAACAACAGTAATGCTTAAAGCACTACGACAACATGCATAATTAAAGGCACTCTCTACCTAAAAATAGAAGGGTGGGATAGAGAGGGTATGGAAACAAGAGATGAGTGACAAATGAGAGACAGACACGGCAATAATAAAGCAGAAAAAAAACCCAAAAACAATGAACAAATTGTGTGGATAGTCTGACTTCTGTATTAGGGAGTAAACGTGTCAATTTTCTTTTCCATCTTCAAACAAACAGTGTGAAATGACTCAAGCAGCTGTCTGATTGCCTGAAAGAAAAGACTTGATGGGAGAGGTGGCTTCATTATGTGCAGAAATAACAGGCCTGCCGACGAAGACGTCTGTGATATTTGCATTATTTTGTGTAGCAGATTAAAAATGGCATTAAACTGCTCTACATTCACAACATGTTTGCAATTGTTTTGCCCAAAGCATGCCATTCCATTTTACATTCCCCAGCCACTTCAATTAAAGAAAAAAACACCTTGCTGTTACAAGTCCTCTCCTTACCCCCATTATTCTCTGCCTCTCCTTTATTTTCCCTCTCCCTCCCATCATCAGCGTATTTCAGATATGCAATCTCCTTTTTATCTTTTTCTTGTGGCTCATTGGCCGTGCCTCAGTGCACCTTATTAAAATGTATATTTCCAAATCATTCTTCAAAGGCGAACTGTTTGCCTAGAGAACCAGAGCCATGCCCCGTGTTACAGGAAATTACAGTCAGACTGAGCAGAACCAGATAGCCCACTTCTTTCTTGCCGCCTGCTTTCTCAGTATTGGTTTGGCAACATTGTGTTACATGGCTGCAAATCAAGTAGCAAAACACTGTACACTTTCAGTCATTATATTAGTCTAACATTGCTTCGTCACATTCAGAAATGCAGCCAAGGCTCTCAGCACTCAGCCTGTTTTCAACCTTTTATTAAAGCAAATATAATAACTCTGCAGCACTCAATCTGTACCCCAAAACCAAAACAAAATACACAAAAACCCAAGCACATCTTGAAGTCTCAAAATGACTGAGATACTGTAGAGCAGCACATGGCGAAACTCCTCTGATTCACCCTTGGACTGTTTATTTGTTGAGCCTAGGCTGTCTTGTTGATAACCAACTCATTTGCAATGATAACATGCCCAAGACGCTAAAATGAGGCCATTCACTGCGGCTGTGCTGATAGAGAATGAGCAGCTCGGAGGCTGTGATTGTCTTGACTGTGATGTTCAATTAAAAGTCAACACATCAAAGTGCCCCATTGGGCCAAATCAATGATTGACATTGCAGAATAATCCCAGGCACTGGGAGCATTATCTCTAACTATTTACCACAGTGGCCACACCAAACAAGGAATATGAAAAGAGAAACAAAAGAAAAGGTTGAAGATTAAAAGAGGAAGCGTGTAGTCTTGGCATCCAGGCCCCATCCAGCTGTGTAAAAAGCTTGGGAACACTGATTCCTGAAAAAAAGTCAAACTTCACCCACCTACCATCCTTGGTGTCCTTCCCATCTCTTGTGCTCCCAGAATTTAAAGCAGCTTAGACAGTGGGACCCTGTCAGAGATGGGCTGCAACAAAGGAGTTGTTGCAGGAGTTGCGGAGTACCCTGCGGGCCTATGCTTTCTGCCTGGCAGCTTTACATATAAAACAGGCAGGCCTATCTGTCTCTGCACAGGCTGCGGCCACAAAGTCTGAATCCCCAGCTTGAAGCACTCTGAGGATCCTCGCTCTGGACTTCTGCACAGGAAGAGATTAACAACAAACACTAAACATGACTCTTCCATCCATGTCTCAGAGAAGGGGTGAAATTATGAATTACTGAGGGAGGTTTGGTCAAATAAACGACTCGGGCTTCACTGTCAGCGCAATCTCTTTCATCTCTCTGTCGATCAAAGCTGTTGATGAATCTTTATTCCTCCTTGAATGTTTATGTACATTACTTGTTCAATTTAACATGAAGCATTAGCGCTGACATGTTGCAAGCTGATGTTGCTCAATTTGATATGGAGTTTAGTCAAGTTTCAAGTTATTGGCACTTACTATGGTACTCTCTGCAGCAAATAAAAAACATTTGTCAATGCTGTCTTAACTTTGCCTTTCATAATTGGTCACAGTAGGTCCAAATGTTAATGTATTATAATCCATTCATCAGGAGTTACAAGACATCCAGAGGCAGCCAAGAAAAACTGTGACACAAGCATACACTGACATCTAGTGCATGTTATGTGAAGTTACACATTTTTGAAGTACAGATGTGAGGCACAAGGCACTTTCGGAGTAAAACAGGCCTGTATGTAGTTGAGAAACAAACTGAATGTTGACTTTTCATCATTAAATCAAGCTCTCAATTTATGTCTGCGAATTTAGCCCAAATCTATAGGGTCAAAAATGAAGGGCCTTTAAAGGGTAGACAAACCTTTGACAATTCTACACAATCTTTTGGAAAAATACACAGCAGGTTTCTCTGTTATTCTAGTGTATAGACCCAATTAAATACGCCCCATTTTATCTGGGTCGCTGATAAGGACAGTTCACCATATTGTGTGCCTTGTAGTACAGACTGCTGTTACCCACTGCAGTGCACATCACTAAATGCATAGCTGTTCTGATCTCTAGTGGACCTATTATACAATGACATGCTCAGTTGATTAATAAGAGTCACACAAGCCATCACAGCCCTCTTTCTGTACACCGCTGTATCAGTAAGCAGCTTGCTTTAGTCCATCTGTGTAACTTTAATACCCCAAAATGATCTCTGCTGCACATCATAAAAAGTGTTACCCCAGAGAATTACCATTGATGTTTGCTTTCTATGAAGTTAAGAGTATAATCTGGTGACTAGACAACAAGATTAATTTTACCATCTCTTCAGCACCAACGTCAGACAAAAACATCACACATTGCAGACCTAGAATGTAGGCCTAATCAATAAAGTAAAAAGTAAAACTAAAGAAAAGGCCAACTAACACAAAAAGCCCAGCAGACCTAATTAGTTACCCATCAAAGGTACCGTCCAATAACTTTCATGAGCTGTAAGAATCTGTGAGGTGAATGGGAAAGATCCCTGGGGGCTGGTTTATAGTCAGGCATTGCAGAGGTGACTTGTTGGGATTAGGGCTAAGATTGTATGTTTGTTAGCAAGCAGTACACTGTAGAGTCCTAAGACGCCTGGTTCACACACCCTTCAACTTTCTACAAAACTCATGCCTGTGGCTAGCTATTCAGGTAAGAGAACTGAACAAGCAGCCTAAATGACACATCTCTGGAGGTACCTGTAGGCGTATTCTTTTGCCGCGTCCGCACACTTCTGAGCCCTGTCAACTGAAGTGAGAGAAGAAACTGATCTCAACGCACCAGAAATGGTGCAGTCTACTGGAATTAGGCCTAATTCTGATGAAAACTATTAAAGAACAAATACAAATATGTGTAGTGGAAACTGTGTAGGGTCTTATACATACTTATGACCAGCAGAAGAGAGTTGACATTGTGGGTCTGCTTTGAATTTACAAATGATCACATGGCTATGATTGCAAAAGGTGTTTGACGGGTGCCGATGGGTAAACTGTCCCAGTGACGGGTTCTGACATTTTAGGCCAAAGGGAGGTGAGAGAAGAAAGCAGACGGCACTCAGGAGAGGAGACAGAGCTGGCAGAAGACTGGGTGACAGCGTGTTCAAGCATTTGGGAGATACATTATGCAATTAAAATATTGGTTGGTATTGGTTGGATCGCAAAATATGTGGTATACAGCACGACTACTTAGTATATAAACACGGCACACGTTTTCCTCTGAATATCATTTATTGTTCAATCTACATCAGCCGGTCCTTGGACAAACTGCCTCCGCTCATTTCATAGTTTGCAGGATACATTTATGACCAAAGAACACATTTCACACTGCTACAGATTGACAGAACTGCCATATCGAATGTTAAGATATCTATTTACTGTCATGCTGAGTGTTTTAATCAGTAGTAATGACTTACTGATGCTGTTACTGCTGCTAGTGTGGCTTCTGGCATAATAATGGCATCTACAAGTCCCGGTTTGTGGACGACATTCCATAGTTTCGTCCTTCTATGGTAGGAATTTGTACTGTAATTTACAGTTGATGATACTGGGCCATACATTGTCTGGCCCAGCTTAAAACAAATACACAGACAGTGTAATATGTTAATACTTTGTAGAAAAAATCATAAGCATTGATACTTTTCACCAATCCTCATAGCACAACGTCTTACTTGTACCTATGTTTATTAGTTGTGCAATAGTTGAACAGCTATGATCGTATAGAGATCTTAATGTATCTACAGCTTTGTATATCCTTTTGGTTATGAGGATTAGCATAGTCATCCTGTACCTAATAGTATTTCATGATTACATTGTATATAAAAAAAAAGACCTCGGCAGAGTGACACGTCTGTACATGTATGTGTTTTTGTTTTGTACATAGCTGTAATGGTTAGCTTTCATTTTCACATTGTCTCATTCTGTCTCTCACCATTTTTTATGGCAACTCCATTGTAGCTTCACTTTGGCAGTCAAACCCAGTGGTGTGGATGGAGGACCCATGACCTCTCTTGTCCAAACGCTGTACTCGCAGAGCGTCAAGTCATCGCAAGACCTGCATTCCTGCCAGTCTTGTGCAGCATTGTTCCATGTATAGTCTTTGATAGTTTGTTGTTAGTGCTTTTGCAACTAACCAATGTTGTGCTAGTTTGCAGAACCCCATTAGTCTGGCTGGTCTGTAAAAGGCCATTTCACAGTTAAGTCCCAAGCAGCAGTCTTGTTCAGGGGTGGGTTGAGAGACGCCAGAGGCTCTGAAGGGCCAGTAGTGCTGGTTCATTCACTCCAGCCAGATGCTAGACCAGTGGTTCCCGATATTTTCCTTCACTTACACTCATAAGCTTTTCAAGCTCCTTCTTCTTAGTGCCATATTTGATTACTTTAAGCTTCAACTCATGCAAGACTCTCTGTAATCCTTATTATTAGGAAACACTGAGCTAGCCCAGATAGACCAGCCTTTTATGGCATGCAGCTAATACGGCTATTTCAGCTATAAAACTGGCTTTTTGAAGTATATATATCTTGCAGCAGTATTAGACAAAGTACACTGTAATGAAAGCTGGAAAGACAATGTGTGGGATGGTAGCTTGTAATATGACACTTGTGAGCCATGTAATACATACGTATAATCAGGAACATCTGATGTTAGCTGTATTAGCCACAGGTGCTAGCCTTTTGCGGTTTTAATGGCTGACTGGGGTAAAAGCCTGTTTATGCTGTTGCCCTTCAGGGCCCCGGGCCTGTCCCTGACCTTTAACATTAGGATCATGAACCATCTCTCAGGAAGAGACTTGAACATCCAAAGGCCTTATTGAAAATATGGATGCAAGTCGAATGAGGAAAGAAGAAAAAGTATCCAACCACGGTCTGCATTTACTTAAAGTAGTTAAGACTTAAAAGGTTTTCATATGAACAGGCAAAGTTGTCATTGTGTTGAACAAATATTCAGTGCAGGATACTTTTTCACCCTTGAATTCACTTGCACTCCCCTCAGCTTTGCTTCTCAGCTTTCTCTCTCTCTCTCTCTCTCTCTCTCTCTCTCTCTCTCTCTCCCTGTCGTCATCCTCCAGCTCTTCTTTTTCCTTCACAGGCTGTTCTTGTCTGGCAACTCGGCCTCTGGACTACGGGGAAAGTAGACGGTGGCTTTATGCTCCTCATAGCGGTCGATGTGCTTGAGGTGTACCACCATGTGCAGGGCATAGGCTAAGACGAGGAGCAGGATCAGAGATGTCACCAAGCCCATCAGGATGGCTGGCGTCAGGAAAGTGGCACAGTCGCTGGCTGACGCAAACTTGTCTGACTGCACATTGAAGGCCTGGATCTGGAAGAGCGGAAAGATGAGATTAGGCTACACTAAAGAGGACAATTGGCTCTTTCTGGGCTTACCAGGCACAGAGACACTGGGCAGAAGGACAGGTTGAGACAGCCTAGCAGATGGCTAAACAGACAGTGTACAGAGAGATTGAGAGACTGCCAAACAGATGGTAAGCAGACAGGCTAACTGACTGACTGACTGACTGACACAAAAGGTAATGGCTGACAAACATACAGACACATGCACACATGTAGGAAACAGGGGGTTGCAGACTATGATATAACAGTGAAGGTGCAGACATTACTAGAAGAGTTGCGCCCCTATAGTGTACCTGGAAATCAGTGAAAGTGATGTGCCAGTTAGCGGATGTGTCAGTGTGGGAGCTGGGCACTAGCAGGGTGTCATATTTGTGCAGGCTGCTGACGTGTTGGCAATGGTAGGATGAAGTGGCAGGAGCGTAGACCTCGCTGGCGTTGAAGGTAGCCTCCTGGGTCCAGTTGTAGTGGATGTGAACACTGTCTAGTGTGAACCAGTTCTGACCAGCTGCCTCATAAAAAGTGTTTGACATCTGAAGCCTGGCGGAAGGGACAGCACAGTTAGTTACAAGCACAGTCCACACATGTGCATTTGTAAGCTATATTCTAATACAATAATGGACTGCACAGTGTGGTAATGGTTTAAGGTAGATATCTATTTTTAAGATGTTGGTCCATGAAAATATTTGATGTAAGCATGTGAATTTTACCTGATTACTAGGCCTCGCAAGTCCTCTACATCACCGAACCTTAATGAAAGCCTGTAGCCAAACAAAACCACAAATATTAAAACATGAGATCTGAGCACAGTAACTCAAAGGACCTCTAAACTGACCACAGCAAATATTAAACTAGTAATCTCTTCTACATACAGTACTTTGCATTTCTTTAGATCATTTTATTTCTATTACTGTGTCTAATAGTGAGTAGTATCAAACATATGCCGATGCCTCGTCTGTATATGTAGACAAGTGAGCTTTTGTTATATTTGTGTAGCACACAATATGTGTCCAACCTGTCTTGTACAACCCCTATTCCATCCAAAAAAGTAGGGACATTATGTCAAATTTAATTAAAACAGAGTGCAATGATTTGCAAATCCTTTTCGAGCCTATATTGAAATTAATACACTAAAATGAGAAGATATTTCATGTTCAAACTGCTAAAGTTTATTGTTTCTTTGTAAATATGCGATCATTCTGAATTTGATGCCAGCAACACCTTTCAAAAAAGTTGGGACACTTGGGCATGTTTAACACTGTGTTACATCGCCTTTTATTTTTCAGTAGGCATTTGGAAACTGACGACACATGTTGTTCAAGTTTTGAAAGCAAAATTCTTTCCCATTTTTATTTGATATATGACTTCAGTTGCTCAACAGTCTGGGGTCTCCGATGTCATATTTTGTGCTTCATGATGTGCCACACATTTTCAGTGGGAGACAGGTCTGGACTGCAGGCAGGCCAGTCTAGTACCCGCACCCTCACTCTTTGAGGCCAACCTGTTGTAACACATGCAGAACGTGGCTTGGAAATTTTCTTACTGAAATAAGCAGGGTTGTCCCTGAAAAGACGTCGTCTGGATGGCAGTATGTTTCTCTAAAACCTGTACGTACCTTTCGGCATTAAAAGTGCCTTCACAGATGTGAAAGTTACACATGCCATATCAAATCAAATCAAATCAAATTTTATTTATATAGCGCTATATCATAACAAAGTTATCTCATAGCACTTGTTAGTAATCATTGCATTCTGTTTTAATTACATTTTACACAATGTCCCAACTTTTTTAAAATCGGGGTAGTAATATACGTGTACCAATTCACTATAAACCAAAACAAACTTTGGTTGAACTTCTGACCATGTCTGTCCACACGTTTGACTTACGTAGCTTTCTCCTTGGTGCAAATGGAGCCTTTGGTGTCTACGGGTGAGTTGGTGTTGAAGACCCGCTCAGTCAGGTCAATAAAGGTATGGTTCCTGTATCGGATTGCCAGACGCTTTGCCTTGAACAGAATGCAGGTCTTCCCATTGTAAGACACGCTCAGTGGGCCATATGGCCCCATCAGAGACTGGAGCAGCTTCCTCTTATTGTGAGACATCCCTGGTTGATGCCAGTTAAAAGGCTGTAAACATATGAAAAGAAATCAATTAAGCACAGGAGAAATAAAGAAACTGCACTGAACTGGCAGTTCAGTGTGGGCAGTAGCAGTTTTGCATTCTGCGACTGTCCTCTAGAGGGCGATCAGGTTATTATTCAGAGACAGACTCATAAGGTGTGCCCTATTTCAGAGGCTGAATACTTAGAAGAATGTGTCCCACAAGAGGTGCATGGCCTAAAGGTTTTGTGTATGCTGCTCCCCTGTAATAAAAGACAGTCTAGCAACACAAAGACCAAAACAAACAGTGCATTTGACCTTTTCTATTCAGCTGTTAAATCATTTGAATTATAAGTTATCACCGGGGCATTGACTTCAAATGGTCAAAATGTGTTAGTTTACCAGTCGTAAAGTGATAGTGGCAAATTGGTAAACTAGCAGGAATTCACTGTACAAGTGCAGGCTATGGAGGATCCAGCCACTGAACGGGGACACAGCAATACGGACGTTGCATTCAAGTTATTCCATTCCTCAATATACCGTATGCCGCCACTTCAATCAGATCATTCTTCATCTACAAAATGCGTCAGTGCGATCTGTGTACATCACCACCTACCAGCTCTTGGTTTGTTCTACACAACCGATCCAAAGCAATCTTGCTTTGGTGCCAGACATATTATACCTCCCTCGTATGCATGCTGTGATATTTAATTTAATACATTTTTTTTAAGTTCGCCACTCTGACCATAAAATGTCATTAGTTCAGTGTTGGAGCCACTGCTGAATCTCAGATGAGGAAGGAGCAGCATTGTCTTCTCTGTAGAAAACAGCAGCTTCTGAATTTGCATATAATAGCATAGTAGCTGTTAGACTGCATTTCTGCACTGTGCAAATAGAAACTGCCCCCTCTAGCTTTATAATCTCTTTGCCCAAAGGCCATATCTCATTGGAAAGCATTTGGGCTAATCCAGCACTATTTGGTGGATATGAAAGGGGTGATCATAATTTTTGGTTTGTTTAATGTAAAGTATTTGGAAAAATTAATTGGAAATGTGAGGTGACTGAGATGGCATTTTTCAAAACATTTAAAAGCTCCAAAACTGAATACAGTATCTTTGGAGAGGTTACTGCAGTTAACCTATATGAAACACATCTGACTGTGCCTGGTTGCATCAGCTGATGGTTTTGTGCTCCTATGTGTGTGGGCGGCAGGGATTTTTTTTTTCTTTACCTCTGGTGAATGTGAGACCAACAATATTCCCACATCCAAGGTCAAGCAAGTGTGGCTGAGTGAGTATGCTCTGTTTTGCTTGCGTATGTCTCTGTATGTGTGTGTGTTTGTATATATGCATAAAGATGGTGGAGATGAGTGAGGAAGGAATAGGGAGTGCATACCTGCAGTAGTCTCCTGAGTGGGTTTTCATCTTCAGGCGTCAAAATAACCTCTTCACTTTCTAAGCCGTACCCACCATCTTGACCTGAAAACACGTACACACGTTACCGCACCATGGAAGATTATATCAGTTTACATATTAAGCTGTTTGCAATGCTGCATTGCAGAGTACAACGTAGTCATAAAAGTTCAGCCGACTTCACACACGCCACAGACACTCATGAGCACCACGAGATCCTGTGTACACCTCGGTGCTCAGGCTCCTATCTATTTCCAGTTGCTCTGCGTCATCACAGTGACTCATCAGCAGTTTATTTCGCAGTTACGGTACTATTGTTCTCTGTTTACAAATACTGTTCATCATGTTCCAGCAACATATGATTTGTGCTCATACAATTTAAAGGGATGTCTCCATAATTTTTGCTCTGTCTTTTTGTCAAAGGGCCTAAATATAGCCACACATATGAATTGCCGCCATGGTGTACATATCAAACACACACACACACACATCACACTTCCGAATCTGTTTGTAGTACAATGTAGCAAAGATGTCTCCAGCATTAGGAATGAAATGCATTCGTCAGGACTATCTATGCAACACATTGGCGTCAAAATGACCATGACAGGTTTGATTGAATCAGGCCTTGTGTCACGCCAGATTTGATACTTACTTGATGTGACTCTTGTTGCTTGTTTGGGGTCCTCTGCACTGTGGAAAAGACAGAAGACGCAATAAGGTCTTGTGATCACAAGGGGAATGTTGAAGGTTTTTCTTTTTTTGGTAGTGCTCCATAATATGGGTATGGTGCTTATTTAGCATTTTCCCATGAACAGGAAAGTTAATTGTGCACTGATGCAGCTGCAGCAAACACAGGGACAAAAAACAGGTTTGCAGGATAGTCTATATTATTTAAGAAAAAAAACACCTCTAAGAATACTATATGTTGTAAAAATTAATTTTATGTGCAGTATTTATATATGATTTATAAATACTTTTGTTGTCACATGGGACTGGTCACAAGTAATTCATTCATTTTATGAATCGCAGCACAATAAATGCAATGTCTGTAGAGACGTTTAACTGTGGTTGATATTCCCTTTGTTATCTTTATCTGAATGCTAATGCTGTGATCTTGTAGGAAAGACCTTTTTAGAAGATACACAAGATAGAATGAAGTTGACCTGAATATTGATGCTAAATTTAAACACGCAAAAGCCAGTCAATAGCTGTGACTACTGTTGTCAAGGACAATTGGTGAACCAGACACAGGTGGAACTACCCCATCCACTGTAGTTAAGTAATAAAAACAAAAAGGGTTAGAAAATGGCTTAACATGAACCAAAAACCTATATTTTTTACCACATTTGTTCTTACTTTCATAGAGTACAGAGTACAGGGGGAATTACATGTAATCTCAATTTCAAACATTATTAGGGGTTACCCTTGTTGTTTGTGGTGGCAAAGAAATTCCTATTAAGCTGCAGTTTTTAACATATTCGTCTTTCCATAATGTGAAGGGAATATGGGGCTATTTTTTCACTTGCCTTTCAATGCTCAAAAAACAGTTGGACTGGATTTTGGCCACATTCAAGGAAATGATGAATCTATTCACGTCACTATGACATTTTCACTGATTGGCTCAAGGGCCGTATTGTTGGCTCGTTCATCCATGTCATCCATGGATGCCACGCACACTATCTCAGACACAGCTGTCTATACCTTTTTTCAGACTGAAGAATTCATGCAGCCCTCTAGTCCATACTGACATTTTAAAAATGTTACTTATTGGTCCTGGATGGGCAGTGCAATTAAAGATCATAACAAGGTGAGCAGACTTGGGCAGCAGCTGTAACAAATGAAAAGGTATTAGGAGGACCTGTGTCTGATAGTTTTGGGGTTAGGGTGCCAGACATATCACTACCAGCAGCCTGGACCAGTTATCTACCCGCCTGGTGCAGTTTCCACCTGGGCAATATTGTGTAGTTTAGTGCCAGATGGATTAGGATTAGTGGTAAGCACAGGGCAGGTCCAGTGGAGCCCAAATATGGAGAGACATAAGCCCTGAACAAGATGAAGAGATTAAGGCATGATGTCAGAGCTGATGGCATTCTGGACAGTTCAAGTGCCAATTAATACATATGATCGTGACTCACTGTATTTATTTGTATTTATATTGCATTATGATCGAGTCCCACTCCAGTAGCTGAAGGGAGGAGTTTCCGGATATTTAGTTAAACGTGTGTATCGGGTATCCCCTCATCAAACATGTTCTTTTTGAATTCTTTATTAGAATTATTTATTCGACCTATATTCACTCAATGTGTTATATTGGACTTCTACTAGTAGATCTATATCATTCTAATGATAATCCTGTTGCAGTACTGTTAGAAAATTATTTTATTAAACTTATTTATTGTTCATATAAAAGGTTTTGATACATGATTTGTTTGCTTTCATGAGGTCACCTATCACACAGCTGAAGAGTAATCACTTGGGTTTTCTCAGTAAATCAAATTCAATTCAACTGAGCTTCAGTCCAGTTGAACTCATAATAATGGCGGCATGATGACATCTGTAGAGAGTGAGTGAGTATCAGGTACTATACTGTCATTTCCTGTTTACGAGCTCTTCAACCTACATACTGGTGTATTTGTGCGGGTGCCAACTCCAATGTAAGCATCATAATTGGCTAAATTAGAGACTCTCTGGGATACGTGTGTGTTTGCGTCCGTGTGAGCACATGCTGGCACGGACAGTACGTGTAGACATTTCGATTAACTTGCTTGTACGCAGTGTCTGCATCTACTATTTCGTGGGCATCAATATGATAGTTTACTTATATGGTAAATCCAAATATTTACATTTGCCCAGGTGAATGCTGGGTAAGCATGTTTGTATAGGAAAGCGCTGCCAAAAGCACTATACGCCTTTGGCAGCTGGCAGTTGCTGCCAAAGGCGATAGATACCCACACTGATATGTGAAACTCATAATGACATAAAGGTTAAAAATCCCCCTAGACATCTAAATTTCATATCTGATTTACATTTTTATGGATTCTTGTAAACACTGAGCAGCTACAGTCGGTGATTAACGACGGTTTGTGCCATTGTAAACAAGCTGCATATGTAGCCCCCCCCCCCTTCCCTTGGCCCATCCCAAACACAAGTGAATAAGCACTCCTTCCCTCCTCTGCACCTACCCAGGCCTCAGCTGGCTGAAAGGAGCCAGAGGAGTCTGAGCGAGCATGAGTGCTAACTAAAGCCCAGTCGTTTGTTCCTGTGCCAGTTTCGCGAGGTCAGCAACCCAGGACTGCTGCGGCCCCATCATTGGCTCAGCCTGTCACACGGTGCCTGGGTGCTGAACAGGCCCTTTATATAATCAAAGCCACACCAGAGCCGCCACTCCTTGGCCCACCTCGCTCCCTCTGCACATACCCTCAAACATGTGCGCACGCCAGTGTACAGACATGTACAAACACCTGCACATAACATAAAGCCAAATCTCCAGTACAAGATTAACCTGAATACATTATGATGACTGTCAGTAAGTTATGATTACAGTTATTTTTAGGTAAGTAAGTGTCTGGCTTTTAAATATTAACAACAATGCGAACCATCTATGCTACTGATGGTATCTCGATCAATACATTTTCACTGAGTATGTTCCCCGGGCATCCTTATTCAAGCCTCATAGATGGATGTCTGATTATCATCCCTCATCTGTGCCTCTGCTTGTGTGCTGCTGAGCAGAGAGAAGGTGTGGTGCCTGCTCCCCAAACTTGTAAACAAATCCTCCTTGCCTCTGCTACCACAGAGTGCTGAGCCACTGCACTCTGACTGACTCTTAGTAAACCAGGATCAGCCCATCCTGTCCTCCACGTCCTCCTACAGGAAAGCAGTGCTGGGCAGTAATAGCTAGTTGTTAGTTTTGTTTTGGTACAGCAGTTCACTATCTTCTATGTGGTTGATCTTGCTCATTGGAAACTACAAATTTCATTAGAATTATAACAATAATGCAAAGAGTATTATTTAGCAACTGAATGTGGGCCTTTAGCCATTAGATTTTGGTTTCTCAGCCTAGAACCATTGTCCTTGTGTATATCAATAGTGTATCAGACTACAGTGACGTGTTCTTGTGCTCAAATTTCCTTATGTTATGCCTACATGAAATTTCAAACTCAGCTATGATAGTATTTCACAATGTACAGGGTGAACTACTTATGCAAAGTAATGTTAATCTCAGAGACTATTATTTTGGCGGAATATGTAAAGTATATTTTAATTTTATTCATTAAAAAGGACTCAATGGTCGGCAGGAAAACATGTCTTGATCCTACAGTGGGCAGGTGCTGGTCTATTATTAGATTTATTAGTGCAGATTAAGCTTTGGGAGTTTACTAAGATGCCGCTCAGAGCCCTGCTGCCACTTCAGGATAGCTTTGATTGGAGCTTCAAATTTGACCCTAGGTCAAGCGCTAGAGTTGTCTAAATATTCCAACGTCTCTGAGATCAAATGCATCAGTGCTGGTGTGTACAGCCTAACATCATTCAAATGGGGAATTGCACACAGATTTCTACTCATGATTATTCACCTTTGACTTGACATTTTCTCGCTTAAATATTCTGTGAATATTTTTAAAATTGCCCGGTGGTCTTTTAACCGTTTAATCTTTCTTTGAAAGGGGCTCACTGATCAATCTTTGACTGGAAATCCAGTCCTCCAGTCTGTCTCTATATATGAGTCCATCTGTCAGTGTTGAACAGTTTTAAGATAAATGTATGCACATGTTGACTATGCACTGGGACGGATAAACCTTTAAAACTGAAAACAAAATACTCCATAAGACATAAACCTGACACTGTGTTACACTGCTGCAGCTTTGAAGCATCTTTTATGTGTTAACTATAGTTTACAAAAAGTGGTTTGATTTTCAGAATTTCACATGATTATTTTGTAGTTTGAGAATGAGATCATATGGAAAGAAGCACGATTCCTGTGCTGACCCCATTTAGTTTTTCTAAACGAGTCACTGGCCAGTTTTTGTTAGATCGTGTGAATGCTATAACGTACTTTGAGTGTGTTGTAGCAGGCTCGAGAAATTGGGTCATATTTAATGTTTGCAAAATTGACTGGGCCAGATTAACTATAAACACTGTTTTTAATTGGTAATTGAATGAAGTTTGTATTGTAAAATGTGTGGCTTGTATGTATAAAATGTGACTCATTTTTATATTTTACTCTGCTTTTTAAATGTTTCACCTAACTAATTTTCTGTTGGCAAGACACATGTTTTAAATCAATTTCAAATTGTTCTTTTCACTAACATGTTTTCAAATAATTTACTGTGTGAAAAGCTGTGTGGGCCACTATGTTATCCAGTTATCCTGGAAAATATATTATCTACACCTTTTATTGTTGAAGTTCATGCTGCTGATTATGACATTTGTGACCAGCTTGGTATGACATTTTATTTCCATTTGCTCTGTTCAGAGTCTTAAGCAATTAAAAAAAGCTTACAACAGTGTCAACGTGTTTTTTTTCATTTGCAAACAGCTATAAAATACAGGTGCTAAATTTCCTCTCATTCTGTATCTTTGCCTGTGCTGTTGATAGACTCGGTCCGGATGAGTGAGGGGGTGTTTTAAAGAAAATCTTTTTGGATTCCTAATCAGTGCCCATGTTTAGATTATATTAATTTTCAGTTGAAATGTATTATGCTTGGATTGCTTTATAATAATTGCTACAATAGAGGTTGTTTCAGTTATATAAAAATTAGTAAACGTGGAGTTTGTCAAATTATGCATGACCTTTGGGACTACAATTATTTTGTTTTAAACAGGGCAAAGGTTTACAGGAAATACATCACTATTTCTAAAACGTACTTCTAACACATTTCCTAGAAAGTATTTGGAGAATGATGAATGGAGTAAAAAATTACTCCGCTTCCATATTTTTCATAGTACTACATGTCAGTGACCACAGAAAATCAGGCTTACTGAACATTTTCTCTTGGTGATCCTCCTGCAACCCTGTGTTTATAAGCAGTAGAGGTTTCTAACTCACTGTACCTTTCCTTCTGCATTTCCAACCAATGCTATGCACCCTACAAGGTCTCTGAAATAAAAGGCTGCTCTTATATAACAGCTTCTTGGAGTTTGGCAGAGCTGTGACTGGGGACCGCAAATGTTACGTTTCAGAGTTACGTACAAAGTTTGATCTGGGGAATAGGCTCAAAACCCCATGATAAATGAATGTAGATGTCCCCTTTCGGAGTGACTGCGGTGAAAAGTTGAGATAGGGATCTGTCAGGGTTTCACGAGCACTAGATTGAGCTGGAATGAGACCAATCCCATTAGACTTTGTATATTGAATTATACAAAGTTATCTGTGCCCCCGACTTGCAAACGTGTGTCTAGATAAGACTGTTTGGGCAGTAAATCGAAGTGTGACAGTAATAATCTTTCATTCTCCAAAGTGTATTGCTTTCCTGAAAGTGCATTGTGCCAGAAACTGTAGCATAGTATGGCTTTGAAGTATTTGCGCTATAGAGGATTGTGTGAGCCACCATGCATGGCAAGAGCCTTACATGGCTTTGGCACAATTCTATTGCTCTTTGCCTTGATGTAAGTAGGCAGGAGCCGGTGCTAGCAGAGGCCCTGGCTGCCGGCTCAGTCCTGTTCCTGTGACACTGTTGTGAGGGCCCCCAGGTTTGAACCCTGAATATTTTATCCAGATTTGACCTGCAGGACTGCATGTGCATTATGCAGACATGGCCCGGCTAGAATTCCCTCCTTCTCTCTCTCTTCCAACTCCCCCCCACCCCCCCCCCCCCCCCCCCGCTCTCTCTCAATGCATCAGTAAACAGACCCTAACAGACCATCCCTAATGCATCCTCTCCTCTCCTCCCTGTCCCATCCTTGTTTACCTTCATGCTGCTCCCCCCTCTTCTTGCCTCTCTCCTTTCTTCCATCTCTCTGTCCCTCTCCTGCAGGCCCACTGCCCCAGCCTTATTTAGCTCCCTTTGCCAGACCAACACTACTGTACAGCCCCATCCGTGATCGATGAGCAGCGTCTGATGCAGTCCCCAATACTGAGACAAACAAAGCCTCGCAGCTCAGCCCTCTCTGATACACCTGCATACTGCCTGCATTCACAATTTGGGAGACTGAGATGTGGAAAAGGGAAGGAAGGCGATGGAGAGAAAGAAAGACCCAGAACACATCAGCATCCCAGCATCCCAGCATCTCTGCATGCATCTTCCCATACCACCACCACCCCCTCCCCTTCCCCTACACCCCAGCTCTGTTCATAGCCATAGAGAGGATGGATTTACCTCCTGTCCAGGATTTCAGGCACTTCGTCATAGGTGAGTCCCGGCTGCAGCTCTTCCTCAGTGAAGGAGAGCCCAGGACGGCTGAGAGCGGACAGCAAGGCGAGGGAGCAGAGGAGGAATGCGTGTGCAGCCATTGAGACAATGAAAGGAGACTGCCGCTGGTTGAGCTCCGCTTCATAATCTGCTCTCCTAGCAGTGCCTGACTCCCAGCTCCTCTGACTGGCAATCACCGTGGCCAATCAGCAGCGAGCAGAGGCGATCAGCGTGCGTCACACTGCCCTCGCTGCACCCTCCCTCCTCCTCTCCTCTCCTCTCCTCTCATCTTCTCTCCCTCTCACCCTACTCCTTTCTCTGTCATCCTCCCTCTGCCTCTCGCACTCTGCTCACCCTCCCACATCCACTCCTGTGCTCTCTATCTTCTCTTCCTCTCTTCCATGCACACATAGCCGCAGGCAAGCCCTAAGTATAGACAGCAGGCTCATTGTTTTCCATAGCGCACCCCATCATACCTATGCCTACCTACAAATAAAACACTCATATACATGTAGAGACACACACATACGCACACATGTTCGCACACAGTCGGTGCACACACTCTGTCACAGGAGCAGGCCCACAGACACACACATACACCTCTGTGGAAAATCACCTGGGAATGTCAAGGTCAGATTTTTTGGGATGTTGACATGACTTTAGGTGGCCACAACAAAAAATAAAAAATAAAAAAACCAGGGCCATGACTGCATGACCTAGATCCCCAGTGTGCTGCCACAATAGCAGAAATAATTCACTTGATCTAAGTGTTGTTGTGAGCGCTGAGAGGGCCTACGGCTGAGGAAATTGTCCACTGAGGCTGCAAATATGGATGACAGGAACAGCTGAGCAGCCGTGGGTTGAGGGCCCAACCCCGACGACCCTAACGGCTGATCCCGTTTCCTCACGTTTTCACATTATTTAGCCCCCATTACGTACTGGATAAACATGTGCGTGATGCCTCAGGATCTTGATACATTCTCGCATATCTTTTAGTTCCATATCCGATGATGTGATGATTCTCAGAGCAGAACATTAAGAGAGGTTATATAACCAAATTTTGTGACCTAATATTATGGATATTCACACTAAAGGAGTGACGGCAGAGTAACATTTTAGATTCCTCCTGTCAAAAGTGAGACATTAAATTTGCTCCTCAAAAACAATTTTGATCTAAAATAGTTTGGCCTTCATCTCATCTTGTTATGGAGATATTATTATTAAGACCCTTCCACTGAACTCTCAACAGAAAATGAATGACACTAGATTAAACATGTCTTAAAGCAATGTGTTAGTTATCTGGTTATGCGGTTGAGATTTAATATGTCATACACAAATACTTATGCAGTATACAGTAGTATCCTAGCTAATATTGAGTTAAATATTAAAACCCAAACACCATCTTATTAGTATTTTTAGGAACGTACTGTATGTGTTGCCCTCTAATTCTGCATGACATATTTCTTTGCTTGGAAATAAGATGCAGACTAGACTTTATTTCTTTGCTTGGAAATAGATGCAGACTAGACTTTATGTACATAGCTGTGGGAGTTAACAATGCTGGGCATCTCAACAATATACCTTTGCAATAGTTACTTGTCTGTGGTACAAGTGCATTTATGTTGATAAGGAATTGTGGAATGACGTTTTTAAAAATGAAAGAACAAAACAACCTGAAACACCAGAGATTGTTAGGAAATGGTTTAGGAATTGACTAAATTAAAGCACAGCAGTGTAAGACTTTTTTCCCTCATCTTTCTCACTATCTGTGTGTCTATTTTTGTACTATTAGCCTCCTTGCACAAAGGTTTGTAGGACTATATTTTTCATTCTGGTTGTGTTCTGGTTGTGTTCGTGCGTGTGTGCTAAAAGGGGCTAACGTATTGCTGAGGGTATGACTCTCCTAGGCCATACAGTAACAGGAGGTGACTAAAGGCTGTCTCAGCCCTCTGCATCTGCCCGCCGCAGTCACACGGCAGGCCACTGTGTGTCAGTCCACTGAGAGGAAAGTGCAAGCTAGACTGTCATTGCTGCCATGACAGAGTGACAGCACCACAGAAAGACGTCCAGGTGTGATGACTTTACAAGAACATATTTCCCTGTGATGTCTCGTAACATTAGGTCGAACAATACATACTGGATATACATCTATCTTGCAGGGGTGGACACATACTTTATACTACATTTGTGAGTCTAATAATCAGGTGTTGTTGAGACTATCAGGGGTGTTATTTCAACTCTGTGGTATTTGAGGCTGCAGTCTGTGTTGGCGTTGCACTGGGGTTGGTGGTAAGGTGCTCTTTTTGTCCAACCAGTTCATGGGTTTTTGTTCTGTCCTCTCTTGGTGAGTCATACAGCATTTTAGATTATGAAACAGATCGAACATAGAGAGCTAGGGGGGTTACTGTCTATTTATAGGTATGATCTCATGTCCAACTTTTTAATCCTGCTCTTTATGCCCACATACAACACTGCAACACACAGGATGATGTAACAGGTTAGTGCAGTTTTAAATTGCTCTACAGCATGTGTTGTTGATGATATATGGCATGATGATATATGCTAATCTACCAGCCAGCATGAGCATCTGATCTCTGAATGTGAAAGCTGTAGTGGTATTAATCAAAATGCTAAAGCCTGCATTCATTAAGAGGCCTCAAGTGCTGTGGGGGAGTAAGTGCATCACTGTAAGAGTTTAAGTGTATTTATAGTATAGTGTGATTTACGTGTGTGTGTGTGTAGCTCCACATTTATGCCATTGCATAAATGTGATTGGTTACTTCATGATAGAAAGTATGGACACACGAGACACATTTCTGACTATGTGTTTTTATTTGTATACATATTTGCTTTCTGTCACAACATTGTCATAGTTCACTGCTTCTGTTGTATTTTTTTGATGACCTTGCTCTCTACACAAGCACACACACACACACTTTTTTATCGTCAAGACAAGTCAATAAAAAAGGCAACCTAAAATGACCACCGCATGATGCAAATATCATGGCCCTTCATTATAAGGGATGCATTAATTACGTCACATTTGCCATGAATACATAAACAACCTGTCTTTCTAGTGAGGCGGTTCTCAATCACATTTACACTTCTCAAACGTGTGAGCATAATGACAGAATTAACTCTCGAGTAACTAAACTCCCAAAGTTCTCTCATGACCTCCCAATCCTGTTTACTGAATTTGCATTCAACTACACAGTATATATTTCCAACACATATGCAAAAACGTCATTTATAAAAACTAGCCTATTTATTAAATATAGAACAATCTCCAGGTAAGCACACAGTTTGCTAATTAATCTGCTGAGATTACATAACGTCCTTAAAAGCTTTCAGTGTGTCACTGTTTCATGTCATACCGGCATTGTTCCAGGCAATATGATTAATGGAGGATATATTATCTATTGATATACAACTAAATAACTATGTAGTATAAAGCTAAGAAATTAGGCCTTATTATCTCTCCATGACAATCTGTTTGTACAGAACTCTTTGTTTAAAACGGGTAATATGTTATCGTAAATAAACATAGATTCCTTCTATAAAACTATATCCATTCATAGAATCACCATGTAGTTTCTGGTTCTATTAACCAGTGAAATTCAGAGGGTTGCTCTACACCTTTAAGTTGGCAGGATCAATCATGTGATACAACGCAGACGAGAAACCCTCCACACAGAGCAATGCAAAGATTTGATTGGCGGAAACCTGTGAATGGCCAACATTAATGATTAACATTCAAGTCACAACACTGCAGTTTCATTCAGTCCTCGGTTCCACTTGGCTGGTGCAATACCAGACTGTGCTACTTGAGGGAACTCAAATATACCAGTAGCCTAACCCAGCAGCCTTCAGTCCCTCAGTAATATGGCCTTATTTCATGAGGCACAATGTTAACATAAGAGATATATATGGAGATATACTATAAAGGGATAATAAACTGCTTTATGATGGAAAAGGGTGTTTCAACCCCTACAACACTTACGCACTTTAGAAGTCTGTGCATTTACCTCTATCAGTGACTCAATAAATACATTAATAAATTAAATACATTCAAATTAACATGAGCAATACATTACCTGTCAGTATGATAACACACAATTCCACATCAGAACATTTGTATTACAACATGTCATTTTCATTTTTGAAGCTAATTAGTGATACAGTTAACTGTTTCCCTATAGCAGCAAGGGATCCTACGGCCACGAGTGAAGTCCCCTTCCATAAACTAAGTTAACCTGATAAACCTTCCCTTCACAAAAGGTGAACTAGGATGACAGCTCAAAATAATACATTCCAAATGGCTGATATGGGGAAAAAACAAACTGAATGTCTGAGAGATGAAGTGGCTTTAGGATCATAGAAGCAGATGATAATTTATCCGTCAACACAGATTAGGTACGTGTCCTAATTTGGCGGCCCTCAAAATAAAATTATTGGATTTGCTATCTAATACACATGTTTCCATCTTACTTGCCTGCTTTCCTTCAAGACACAAAAGCTCCATTCTAGCAAATGAAGACAAGGAGAGGCAGAATCTCATTTATAGCTTTTAGATGCACCATGGTCCTTCATAATATACTGAAAAACCCTCTGTGAAGACGTGAGGCCTTAGCCTTTAGCCTTAGTTCTTAGGCCTAGTGAAAAGCTGACCTAGATCTATACACAGTGCTTTACCGTAACTATAACCTTTTACATTTTCAAAACACAATCTGGAACTTGCAAATGAGTAGTCACGTGCCTACAATATTGTCTGCAAGTTTGCTCCCCTCCCCCCCACCTGACTAATCTAAAAGAAAAATAATAAAATCACAGATAATATCAGAAGCACAGGTCTATCCATGTATCAAGAGTATAGTCAAAGTAGACAACATCTATCATGCCAAGTCTATGTTTATCTGACAGGTGTAGAGACAGTCATGATACTATTTCCTCCCTTTGTTATGTGGTTGGATACAGAGTTATCTTCCCATACGATTTGATTGTCTAGTAACTAAATGTCAGCGAGAGAGGCACCAGACTATAAGGAAGGACAAGTCAAACAAATCAGTAAACAAATAAAAAAGTCTCTCCATATAAATATAAACTCTAGCATTGTCTGATAACTATGGAGTTGGTCAGCGCTTGATCATTGCACACAAATATAAAACGGCAGTCGTGGAACAAATCACTTGTACTTATCTAGGATCAGCTTTAGCCTCACCTGCTTTCTAACTTTTGCCACGAGGCTGGAGGGGTGAAATTAACCCCAGGTCAGCGTCTAAAAGCAACTATACCGGTCTATAAAATGCGCATAAAAGAGAGAAGGCACAGAAACACAAACCCACTGTGGAGTGGGATGGACTGACAGCAGCAGTTTTTTGGGAGCAAACTGGGTGAAGCTGCAGGTCTGCTGGTTGCAGATGGGTTTCTTACGACTTGCGGTGTCTGGAATAGAGCAGAGATTTATATATTTGCTGTCTCATTTTCATTTAGTTTGCTTTGGATATCGACGTGGATATGACTGAGTCCGTCTCCCGGCCCCGAACGTGCGTGACGACAGACTCGTGTCAGTCACTAGAGACAAGAGTCACATTCAGTGGACGATAAACCAAGAGGTGAGTCACCTCATTTGATCCGTTGCACTATCCCTAACCTTCGCTGAGCACAAACCGCTGTTGCACTTTATGTCCCACAACGGAACAAGTCTACACTGCTTACCTCCATTTTGTCTTTCAGATCAAAATGAAGGGAGAAGCCACTTTTAGCTACAGATGTGATGCAGTCCTTTTATTATACACCTCATCCTGTTTCACCACACCTGTCTTCTCCTGTGTTGTTTGATTTGCTGCCTTTGCCTGGGTAGGTTCTGCCTTTTCACCATCCAGCTTGGCCACAGTCATATTTGCTGCCAAAGCCCCCTTGCTCTCGTGCCCCTTCTCCTGTTTTGCTGTGCCTACGGTCTTGCTGGTGTTATGTTGGTGGACAGGGGTTGTTGTTTTTAAAGGGATGGGTATTTTCCCGAGGGGCAGGTGGGCGTCTTCTCCAATGTTGACAGTGAGGTTGGTGTAGAGAGGCTCCAGCTGTTTGGAAAGGAGCTCGTAGGTCAGAGAGTTGAGGCCGTCAGAGCGCCAGTTGAGTCTGGTCCTTTTCAGAAGGTCAAATCTAGAAAGACGAACATAATATCACAGGTTTGAGTGTGTGTGTGTGTATGTGTGTGTGTGTGTGTGTGTGTGGCAAAGGGTTGATTCCATTCTCAAGTCTGTGTGCTAAATATGAGGCCACAGTCAGGAAACAGTTACCTTAGCTTAGCATAAAGTTTTGTTTTTTCTGTGGGACATCTAGTGGAAATTCTAGGAAGTCACCATGTCTTGACAAGAAATACTCATGTAGGCAGATTTTATTTCACTTTTGGACAAAGCCAGGCTAGCTGCTTCCCCCTGACTCCAGAGAGAAATAGTATTACAGGGGTTATGTGCTGGAACTATTTCCCTAGCTGTTTACCTTTGTTTCCAGTCTTTATGCTATGCTAAGATAACCATCCTCCTGGCTGTAGCTCCATATTTAACGGACAGACATGAGAGTGGCATCGATCTTCTCGTCTAATTCTCTGCAAGAAAGATATTCCCAAAATGTAGACTTGTTCCTTTATAAAAAAAAAGATCGCTCCGTAATAGTTCATAAATACACAGAGGAAAAAGGTTAGTGTTAATTATGTTTGAGATATATTGCCATGTAAATGTGACTTGTATGGCTGATTTGCACGAGCTTGTTTTTATAAGAAAGAAAATCTTTCCAAAACTTTACGGCCAAGAGAATTTTGTGTTTTTTAAATATCGAAAAACAATGCCTCAGTCAGTAGAAATTGTTGGCACGAAATCCCCACACTAAACAGTATGTCAACATAAAATGTAACAACCATTACTGAAAAACTCAACATGCAAATGGTTGGATATAGGACAGGTTGGGGTAAAGGGTAAGGCGATATAATCCCGATGCCTGTCCTCAGCAATGGCAATGAAGCCATATTTGTGGTACAAGTGAGTGTTTACTTGCCGCAGAAAATTAGATCAAAGGGGAAAATATCCCAACATAATTTTGGTGTGTCTGCAAGTGCATCCATCTGTACCTGCGTGGGTTTTGCGCATTGCCTCTGTCTCCTTTGTGCTTGATCATCTTGTAATGACCAATGGCCACTGGAGGGCGCATGATCTTCATGCCAGACAGACGTACTCTGGATAGGCAGCACACAACAGGAGTCAACAGGAACAGCAGATTCTCATTCACAGGCATAAAGCTGGACAACTACATCTCAGAGTCAGGACAATATTAGATCAACAAAGCCTGGCACGTTACTATTCATGCTATTTCCTACAACTCAAAACAACAGTCACACTCAAACATCTAGGGATACATTTAAAAGCAGAAAAGTAAAGAAAACAAACATAGAATTGTGGGTTATGTATGAGAACAACATACGTTTACGGCCTATACGTGGTGGAAAACACTGTGGTTCCCTTTTTCCATCTCTGGTGCTTGTGTACAACCCCAGTTATCTAAGTCAATCAAAACATGGTGTAACTAATGTTGTGAATGTCCAGTATATGATATATATGTTAAGTAGCAAACATCATGCACAAAAAGGCAAAGTGCCACAAAAAGTAGGCGAGGAATATTCTTGTAGTTTTGCCTCATGTAATAGTTAGTTGCAAGCTTATTGATGTTCATTTCCTTGTTCCATTCATTGTCTCTCTCATAACAGATTGGCAGATGACAGAAGAGCCAGAGAGTGGAGAGAGGGGGCCGCAGCACATAAATGAGAAGAGCCTGGAAACTGACCGAAAAAAGCGCGCAGCCCAGCCCGAATCTGCGAGCTAGTCCATGCGAGCATACTCACTCCAAGAGACACACAGCAAAGCCACAGCGGTGGGAGGGGACGTGAAGATGAAAGATGATGTTAGGACACAGAAAATAAAAGTCTAAGAAAAGGAAAACATGAGGAAGGAAACTGTAAACATGAGACAACAGATGAAAGAGTAGAGCAAAAGATGGTTAAAAAAAAAAAGTACAAGAAGCGGAGAGGGTGAAATTGCTGTGCATATAGTTCTTATGCTGGACACCTCATATGTCAACATGCACAGTTTACAGTTAACTCTGTCACCATGCAAGGATGTGGGGCTTCTGCCCAAATTGTACCCTCCTCACCTAGCAGCAATATCATCGTCCTCTCCGCCCCAGCCCCAGTACTGGTTAGGGAAGCCGTTCATCTTCATGTACTGGTCTGGGGTCACTGCAGACACCCCACCAAAATACTGTGGGTACGGCAGCCTGAGAGGGTCACATCACCAGTGTGCAATCTTGAAAATAATGTCTCAGCACAATGCATTTGTGTTGAAGTCCATCCACGCACACATACACGCCGTGCTTCTACCTGTATCTGAACTTGTCCATGGCCACAGACAGGTGGGTGGGGAACTGCTTGTGGCAGGTGTAGGTGTTGTGGTCGTTCTCGGGCAGCAGGTCAACATCGTGCAGGAAGATGCAGCTCCAGTCTTCGTCTCTGAGGGCCTCCCGCACGCCAACATTAAGCAGCTTGGCCCGGTTAAAGGTGCCGTTCCCCCACTGACGTCAGAAACAGAGACAGGGGTTAACACACAGCTCCACATGAAGGTATTCATTCCAAAACAAATACAGTATGTGTTAAGTACTAAATTCTGATTGGCTAAGGGACACGATTTAAGGTATTGCAGAACAACAGATGCATTGTAGCCTTAGGATGCAAGCTATAGACATTAAGTCTTAGAAATATCAATATTTAAATATCAAGTTATCCACACACATAGAGCACACGCTCGCTCCGACCTGCTGTACTATATAGATGCTGTAGTGGATCTGCTGTCTTTGCAGGAAGGGGTGGAGATGGTAGAGGAGGGCACGGAGGTGAGTCTGCCGGTTCCGGTACGGTACCACTATCGCTGTGTGGTGGCGGGGTTCACAGTCTGGAGGCCGGTAGCGTCCGCCTGGCAACACTAATGGGTTCCTCTGTCTGATCTCCTCCAGGGACAGAGGAGGGGAAAGATGGACGGACACAGGTCCGACTGGAGGACAGGAAGGGAAAGTAATGTTAAAAGTGACGTTGATTGTCTGGGTTTTGTCTGACCAACAGCTTAGCAGAATGCCACACACTTGTTCACTGTGCATTTTACTGTGTGTTACATACAGCACCCATTTAACCCCTCTCTCGCTCTCTCACCCAGCAGTGGGGAGGGGATCTGGCAGTCTCTCAGTGGTGGTCCCGTGGCAGGGGGTCCAGTTCCAGAGTTGCGAGGCGGTGGGGGCGGTACTCCCAGGAGACTGAGGTTGGTATAGACGTCGTGAGGCCGAGAGTAATCGAACTCCGGCTCTGTGGTGTGCACCAGGACAGACACCAGGCCTCTGAAGCCCCCAAGGGAGAAATAGAGAACAAAGGCAAACTGGAAGCCCACCAGCAGGGCTAGTGTGCACGGGGAGTCCAGCGAGCGCCCACAGCACGCCATAATAAAGTAAAGTCGTAAATGTACACTGAAATTCAACGTGGGGGGGAAATGGGTGGAGGGATTCAGAGGAGGGATGGAGGGTGGGGGCTGGCAGCAGCTGGATGAGGAGGATGGAGGAAGAGGCGGGAAATGAGCAAGGAGGGGCAGAAGGAGAGGAGGGGAAGGAGACTGGGGGCGCTGAGGGCAGGCTCAGGCGTGCAGGATGTGGGTGTCCATCTGCAGGAACGGGTCGGAGCGACGGCGAAAGTCAGTCAGCACTGCCATCACCTCCTGACCACAGACGTCACTGCGAAGGAAGGTGAAAAACATTGTCAGTTGATTAGGTTTATTAGTACGTTTGCATTACATCACTCCAGATCTATGGTACCTGGTTTTGCACGGGTCAAATTAAAATCTGTATTGAGCGGGGAAGGGCTCACTCCACGTCTCTCCTCCTCTTCTTCCTTTCATCATCAAGCTTTCTGCAATCAAACATTTAAAAAGAAGTGAGTAAAAGCAGCAGCAGATGTGCCTCGGCACTACTGTGTCTGTCTACTGAAAGCCAAGGGAAGCTGGGGAAGAGAGCGGCAAGCAGCTACAAGCAAATATCATGTCTGCTTCTTTATTTAGAATGGCTTTATGTTCAGCAGTGACATTTCCATGGGGCGTGGCCTTTAGCCTCAGGGAACAGACGCTGATGATCTACAGTGTTAATCCAACATCAGTTCTCTGTAAGTCCAAACACTTACGTGCTATTGCATCACTGGAGCTGAATATCCCGATGAACCAAGAAATCACAGAAAGATCCGCGTAGCAGAAACAGCGCCGTCGGTCTCGGTACAAACAGCCGTCAGTCCAGCTGATCAGCAGCAGCGCGTCAATATTTACCGTCAGGCCTGTGCAGGCAATCACCTCGTATTTACATTTACGCGGACTAACATGTACTCGACTGCAGCACCGGCTACCATATTGTGTAGCTGCTTCTCAATCCGCTGCTGCGCTGCACCTTCCGACTCACCAGCAGATCCCTGCGACATGTCAAATCCAGCCCCCGGCCTCCTCCGAGAATCCGCGGGCCGCCGCCACCCAGGACCAGAACAGCACGGCTGTCTTCCCCTGATGTTGGTCCAGCTCCCTCCTCCTCCTCCTCCTCCTCCTCGCAATCTCTCACCCGAGGCGACGTCTCTCCGTAGCTGCTCCGAGTCCGCTGCAAACGCTTCCACACGCAAGAGCATCGCCGCACACGCGTCCAGTGTCAACACGGGCAAGTGCGCGCCGCCGCATCCCGACAGCCGGAGCGTCGAGCCGCGGCGGCGCGCTAACAGGCGCATTTGAAAATGGTTTTGATTGATACATGCGGAAATATTTGACCGCCGCGTGAAATAATTATTCGTCTGCACGCAGACGTGTGGAAGTGGGTTCGGGCCATCGTACAGCAAAAAAAAAAAAAAAAAAGTCTTTTCGTTCAAGAGACAGAGATACAGCCTATATATGAAGATCCAGACAGGACCTAAACCCCCTGCTTCCAAATATCTCCAAGCCTGATGCAGAACCTGCTATTTATGGAGCTCATATGGGGAAAGACAGCTGAATCAGAATTGTTCATCAGAATTATGGTCATAAATATACAGTGTGACTTGTTATGTCACTACATTATTTTAGTCTGCATGATGTCTTTTTGACTTTTGGGAAAGTGATTTGTTTTTCTGTGCAGATTCGCTATGGTCTTCCTTCACCCTGCCCTTCCTTCTGTGTGTGTGTGTGTCTGTGTGTGTGTGTGTGTGTTCATTAGTGCTGAAGATAGAAGAACAGTAACACAGTAGAACTCTAGGAAAGAGACAAAGGCATCCAACAATACGGCAGGAAGGTGACAAGACATTGTGGTAGAACCAGCCAAGACATTTGTTGTGGCTAAAAATTATTCTGACCATTAAAACCACAGAACATTCATTCTTTTCATCAAATAATAAAAAGACTCTTAGTGGAGGTAAGTCATCTTAAATTGACCAAGACGGCTTAAGTATGACAAAATTACTATTTTGACTTTATTTTCCCTTTAAAGATATCAGTTGAAATGCTCATAGTGAATTTAAGATACGGCTTCAAATTGATGGAAAACACATGACTTCAGCATTAATAGTTTTGAATTAAAGACATTTTAAAGCATTTTGTGGACCTGTCCACACCCTGTCCGCAGTATCAAAATTACACGAATAGCCCTGTCTGTTTACATTGCAGGATTTGGAAGGATACAACATCCTAAAATCCCATAAATATTCGAAGGATCCATTGTAGTCATACATTGAATGTAATGTCTCTACACAAAGTGATATTTCTTCTTTATTTCTCACGCAGCATCCGACCCAGAGGCATCAGTTGTTCTCTGGCTTTATGCATCAGGCTAAAAATGTCTTTATTCACATGCAGCAGTAGCGTGTCAGATTACAGGACAGAGACAGGACAGAATATGTATGGCTAAAGTAGTTCCACATGTAAACAGGCTAAGCCTCCAATAACCCTGAAGCAGATTAAGCATAACAGAAAAACTGTGCAAAACGATGCATCAACACTACTATTGTTGGTAGCACTATGTAAACACACTGCCTTCATTGTGTCAAAGCAAAGCACGTGTGTGTTTTCTATAACTGGGGCAAATCCCCACCACTACTCAGTGTCCCCTCAAGGAGTACTGTATTAAAGTCTCACACAGACAGCATAATATTTAGAAAAGGCACAGGCAAAGGCAGGTGGTTCAGTTACCTCAGATCAATAAGAAAAAATGTTTAACACTGATTAGGGGAATTTAAAAATGTACTTATTGCCCTTTTAATCAATCAACTGCCATGATATATACAAAAATGTTTTCAAACTGGTAAACGTGAATAATTGTTTTTGGGTCTGTAAAATGTGGAAAACAGCCCCAAATCTGTGACTAGCTGTTTATTAATACATAGTATATTTAATCACAGAGTTGAGGAACTTGAATTGAGCACCTTTTTATGTATATATGAAAAATGTATGTTTTTACTCTGAATCTTAAAAATGTTAATAAAACAAAAATGACTTCTACCACAATAAGCAGTTTTGTGTAAAAAAACAATATGGAATGAAATGCTTGACAAGTTTTCAGTAATAATTTTCATTGATTTAGGCTAGGGGCCAAACTTTCAAAACAATAAATCTGAAAATGTGAAAACTCAGATAAAGTACTGCAAGCGCTTTGCTTTCCACTCACTTCAAGTTATGTGATTGTATGTTTCACTTTACTTTCTGTTTCCTGTTTTTAAGTTTATTGCCCATCTTCTCACTCATCCTCTCGCCGAAAACAAATAAAATTAATCATTCCAAATATGAACTCCTTTCCTTCCAATGCTCAAGTTTTTTTCATCATTTAAATTATCTGCTCCTTCTCCATTCCTCCATCACCTTCCCCTCACTCTCTCCACCTCTCAGTATCCCCCTGTGTTTACTTTTTGTAGTTGCCAAACTGAATGGCCAGCCGGTCGCTGACACAGCGGAACGTGGCAGGCTGCACCTCCCAGTAGTTGACAGGGTTAGCAAACAGGCTGATGCCGTTATAGAAAGTCCTCTTCATCCCAAATCCTCGGGGGCAGAAGTCATCCACACCCACCTGGCTGATGCTGTTGGAATGGAGGTACACCACCTAAAGAAGCAGGAGCGGACAAAGTCGAGGGTGAGGAGAGCATCATGGGAAAGATTCAATCTCAGGCGGAAAATTAAATGTGCGCATAGACTCGCCTGTAGGTATTTCATTTCTGGGAGGCCTTTGGGAACGCGAGTGAGGCGGTTGTTGTCCAGATGCAGCTCTCTCAGCCTGAGGAGGTAGGACAGACTGCCGTTCTCTATGTTGCGGATATGGTTAAAGCTAAGGCCCAACCTGGAAAAAGTGAGACATGGGGAGAGATGTGAAAAAGGCAGAAATTAGGCCACTGCATGGTACATTTAGCTTAACTATTTTACTAGTGTGACCTGAAGTAACTGCAAATTCCCTGATAAATATCATATCAAGAAGGGGATATTAAGCCAGGTGAGAATTAGGACCACAGCAGCCTCTAATGTGACCATAAATAACCACATTAGCGATGAGAAGTGTGTAGAAAACTGGAGTGTAATAGAGTAACAGCTGTGCTTTTCCAACTACGACAAGTTAAAAAGGTCTATTTAGAAAAATCAAATTAACGTAGGCCTACCGGTTGAAAACTACATTAGATGATGAGGAGAGACTGCTATTTTGACTAGAGTGGGAAGTCCCACACAAGCATACATTAGCAGTTATCCTGTTACTTTTTAGTGGCATGTCAATGTAGTTCATATTATTACCCATGAGGGGCACTGCTGACTGGGGATGTTTGTTTTCAAACCACAGGATGATTCTTCACAGACAAGCAAATACCTCAGGGTTCAAGAAATTAGTTATGGTTGGAAATGAGTATGACGTTGAAGTGTGTAAGGTACCTGTACAGGTTTTTGTAGCGGCTCAGGTCCTCCAATTCCACAGCCTGGATCTCGTTGTGGTCGAGATGAAGCTCATGGAGACTGTCTGGGAGATCTAAAAAGACAGACACCATACCTGTAAGGTTCCACTTTAGGGCGAGCTGTCTATTGAGCTGTCTACTAGTCAGAGGTTCTTAAAGGAATACTTTGACATTTTGTGTGTTAAGTAGCTATCTTAGAGTAAGATTGATACCCCTCTCTGACAAACAGAGGATTGTAAAAATGTTAGCATTTTAGCCATACACATGAGGTGTTACCTTTTGGCACTCCAGTCAGTTTGGCCTCTGATATGCGCAGATAATTCAGTTTCAGTCCCTTGAAGGCTCCAGGCTCAAAACCGCTGTTATGGATGGGGTTTGCTCCCATTTCTGCAAGATGAAGGGAATTTGTGGCATGAAATAAAATACAGCCGCTTTAATCTTCAAAATCCAACTCCAATGCTATACAGTGGCAACAGCAGTGGTGAGAGCTACTGAATATAGCCTGGATTTGTTGAAGTCATCAGCATTTCTGACCTATGCAGTTCATGCTGCCCAGCCCTGCAAAGGCTCCAGCTGCCACCTTCGTGATGCGGTTCTCATGGATCCTCATCTCAACCAGAGAGGCAGGCAAGTTCTTGGGAATGGTGGTCAGCAGATTCTTGGAGAAGTAGAGCTTCTGCATATGCTTCAGAGGCACGAATGCTTTGGGGTGGACTTTGGAAATATGGTTATTCCTCAGAGACAGGCCCTGAAATAAAAAAACAGTAACGCTGGAGAGGCTAAATTCAACACCCAATTTATTTGATCTGCGTGAAAACATCAGTAGCACCCAGACAGGCAGACAGTGAAAATAAAGAACGCTGAATTAATACACAGAATGCACAAAAGCTTGTGTTTGCATCCCTTGTCTCTACTGAATGTGTTTGAGGGAATTAAAACAGATCCAGCAGCAGTTCACAGCAGACTGTCTCTCCACCTGCGCTGGCTGGAAGATGGAGACAGATGCAGGCTGAGTAAACAGACCTTAATAGAGATGTTATTGTATAATGTCATGTCTGGAGTTTTCTGCGCTGCCAGATTTAATATTGCTCTTGGTCGGCACTCTTGAATGCGGGTCAGGAGTGAGCAAAGCTTTTCTGCTAAGAGAGGCAAAGATGTGAGCTTGAATACTCCCATCTGGCTTCAGGCTCAAACTTAATACAATTAAAGCTCTCAGAGCGAAAGGGCGGTGGTGGGCGATAAAGAAAGGAAATGAACCACTAAATCCCTGAGGAAATGGAGTGTTATAATGATATTTCATACTACCAAAGCCAACACAAGCTGAGCTGAGTCCTTAAGAGGTTTTGAGCTAATGCTGAGAGACATCATGTATGTGACAAGACTGTGTGTGTCTCTTACATATAAGTTAGTGAGGCCTTTGAAGTCATTCTCTTTAAGCTCAGTGATACGGTTGTTCTGCAGGTCCAGGAACTTGGTGTCCCGAGGAATATTCTTTGGCACCTCGGTCAGACCTGAGGACAAGACGAATAAAAACACAGAAGGGAACCATACTCCATTAAATGCCTCCATGAATGACTGTGAATCAAAACCCTAAAAGCCAGTTTGTTTTCAATGGGCAAGCTTTTAGGATATCTTAGTCAGACATAGACCATGGAAAATAAATAGTCATGTGTGTTTTAAAACCTCCATCAGGCCTAAAAATTCACCCAATCACACTCCCACACTATCTCAAATGAGCACTTTGGGCCTCCTCGTCTATTATTTTAATGAGGGGTGGACGTAGACACAACCATGGAGGTCACACAGATATGTCAACGCACCACATAACATTACAGGTTTGTCACTGACAAAGACATGTTCACACACACTCATACAAACTATCAAACACACAGAAACGCAAGTTCCCCTCACACCAGATGGGGACACCAGATGTTTTCCATCTGGTTTCCATTTGACAGAAGTCACAAAGGATGTGACTGAAATACCAAGAGCAAAATCAAACATCAAATAAAAGGGATATAGACATAGAGAAATACAAGCTGTGCGTGTGTTAATGTGTTAGCGGCGAAGCTGCCAATTCATTTGGCAGCATGAGTGTCTTAATTGTGGCTTCTTTGTGACAGGAACACCTGCTAAGATGTAAACCCAACATCAGTGACGGGCTTAAACACCAAAAGCTGTTATGGTTAGTGTTGCTTATGAATATTGTTTACCAAGCAATGATTTCATAAAGGTTAAGAATGGGTTACAACAAGTGGACAGCGTTAAGAAATACACCTGCATTGTTCCACTCAGGGATCCCTCTGGAAAGATGACTCAGCACATACACAAACACAGCAGCCACCGATCATTAACAAGACCACATCACAGAGCCACGTGGACGAGCGTATCAGATGTGGTCCGTGGCGCAGACAGCCCACGGCAAGCGAAATCCCGACAAGGGCCGACCTCATCTGGACCGCGACCATGATGCAACCAGACCCGCTGGTGAGAGAGCGCCAGCTGTCCCACTGGGATCCAGTTTGCCACCAACCACATCTGACCCACAGGACTGTACCCAGAGCTGTCCATCTAGAGTTAAGTTTAGATATATGGCTTTGGCTGGACTGCACCACACCCTCCATGTCACCACACAGGATCAAACCCTCAGCAGCTCCCTCTGACATTCAGCTCAAACCACGTCTATGCAGTGCTGAGCGATCTGGTGCAGTGGCTGAAGAGGAGCTTTATAGTGTGGCCATATCCAAGAAATTAAGTATGATTTTGCCTTCAGGGAGCATGGATAAATTCATTACAGATGTAGGTGAAAGATCAAGTTTCAATCCTTGGTATGCCGTTTAAATTACAACCCAAACGCAGTCTCTATGATTTACTTTTCTCAAATGTAATAAAGTTATTACAGCTGCTGTGAGAGCAATATGACTCTGAAGGTGCAGATTATTACCAGGTGGATTCATGTGGTAGGAAATATTTATCTTCAAGTCAACACCTGCTGCTTTCGACATGCGTCCTGCCAGCTAGAAGCCCTCAAATTTGAATGCCTGCATCAAACCTAACAGACAAAACACTTGACTTTAACTCAATCCCTTAACCCTCTAAACCTCAAACCACAGCGCTTCACCCGTATCTGCCACAAATCTGAAAGACTATACCACAAACCGACAAAACTAGCACCTTCTCAAACCCCAGCGCCCCTCAACACAAATACCCGAAATCATGCTAGGATGTACAGTGAGAGGAGGCAGACACCACCGCCAAAATACATCTGTTCTAAATAAGCACTTGACATCTCGGAAATTATACGCTTCCACATTTACCCGCTGCAGAGAGACCAGGGACAGTAAATATACAGAGCTTTTAAAATGATCATTCGACAGAACCATTATGTCTAAACACAGACAGCTTATTAGAGTTTCATTGCCAGTATAATGTGAGGAATCTTTATATCCACAAATAAGTGAATGCAGTTTCTTTGGCCATAGACAGAGGAAGAATAGCATTTAAGGTTTTATCATATCCTTGCATGGAAACATGACTAAAATTAAGTCAAAGACAGACTGTAAGCGCATCTTGAAAATCATAGTTTGAGGTAGGTTATATTGTTGTTGATTTGTCAAGAAACAGCTGAATATTTTTGGATCCTCGTCATGTCCCAGAAAATTAGCTTCTTGTTTTTTCTAGTGGAACGCTAATATCTGTGAATATTCATAATCCTCCCGTCCTTATCCTGATACAAATGCACTTCAACTGTATGTATAAACACTACACTTTTATCTCGCTACCAGCCTTTCCCTTTAATCCTCTTCTCCATCTTTAAATCTCTTTAAATTAACCCATTCTTCTCCTCCCCCTCCTGTTTTGGGTTTCCATTAAACATCCTGTCAATGCCCCAAAAACAACATGAAGTGGCTCTTTAAAGACAAAAAGTGTTCCTTTTTTGTCTTTCTCTCTGCCCTCCTCCCTCTCTTGATCCCTTTCCGTCTCTCTTATTTTCCCCTTCCTTCTCTTGACTCACTCCTTTCTCCTTTTCTGCTCAAACTGTCTCTCTCTTCCTTTCCCACTCAGTATCTATGCACAAAGTCTGGAACACAAGATACACCAGCTTTGTCCCAAGGAAGAAATTCCTCTCTTAGATAATAATCTGAAGGGGCGGCTTTATTCTCGGGAGCTATGACAGTCATGCTCAGTCACTCTGTCATTTAACCCAGTTTGCTTTCCTTTCTGAACCTCTTGACACCCACACATACTTGGAAATGATGACAAAGCATCACAGACATGCATCTCTCGCTCTCTGTTGTTTCTCTCTTTCCTTCACACACTCTCTCTCTCACTGACCGAGGTCAGAACACTGGACGACCCTGCGCTGACAGTGGCAGCCGAAGGGGCACATGGGTATCTCAGGGGGCAGGATCTCTTCCACGGCAGAGCCTTCTTCCTCATCCCTCATCATCGTCATCATCCCGCCGCTGTCCATACTGTCCATGGCAAAATCCCAGAAGCCTCTCTGCTCGAAGGGCAGGGCCGAGGAGATGGAGAGCAGCCGGGCCACGCACAGCAACAGCAGGAGGGAGCAATGTGGCAACATGTTTAACTTGAGCGTCTGAAATAAAGCAAGAAGGAAGGAGAGCAGCATCAGTTTTGTTGTACATGAATGTACACACTTAGTTGCCAGTTTATTAGGTACAACAAGCTAAAACTAATGCAGTCTAATAAAACAGTCCTGCAATAAATTCTACATTCAAAAGGTCTTGTTTTTATTAAAACTGTCTAAGAGAGGTGTTGATTCAACTATATGCAATTTGTGGTGCTGTTGAACCTTACTGCATCACACTGAGAGGTGTTTAATATTTTGGCCACCCCATTTATATCCACTAGAGTAGACAGGAATATGCAAATGGAATCTAAATGTCTGGGATGTTAAAATGCAAATAAAAAATGGGAAAGCAACCCACAGAGGTCCCAAAAGGCCCAGGTTCACTGTATATCAGTTTGTATTTGGTCATTTGGTTAACTGCAAATGTCTTACAATAATTCAGAATGAAACACTAAACTACAATATCAGCTAAGGCAGATCCTGTGATCAAACATTTTCTTACATTTAATAGAGGGGCCCTGTGTTGAAATGTACCTTAAAGAGCTGTATTATTATATTGTTCTTACATGGTGCATATTCCTGAAGTATGACCAGGTAGTATTATTGCAGCATTGAAGCACTGGTTGGTTTCAGGGCAAATAATAATGCTGCCATGTGTAGTCTGCTGTGTGCACTGTACTTAATGGGAAGATGTGGGTGACAGAGTTCATACACGCGCCACAAGTAGGAGGTTGTGTGTGCATGAGTGTGTGTGTGTGTGCGTGTGTGTGTGTGTGTGCGTGTGTGTGTGTGTGTGTGTGTGTGTGTGTGTGTGTGTGTGTCTGTGTGTGTGTGTGCGTGCGGTCGGGGGTGTCAACAGCAATTTTCTGCCCCTGGGCTCCCTAACAGATTAATCCACCCATGTGCATGAGGGTTTTAAAGTCATACATTGTAATATTATGAAATGGTCTGTTTATCCTTAATTACAAAGTCCCACTGTTTATACCACACCTCACAGGCAGACCAGGAGCTGGAGACTGGTGAGGAGAAATGGACTTGTTCACCTCTGATGAATTCGCCAGGAATCGACTCTGGGAATGGAAGTCACTTAAACCGCGCTGACAAAAATGTCACAGTCTGCTTCCTGCACACCGAGTCGATTCCCAGGAGAAAAGTCTCTTCTCACTGGCCAATTACAGAGTGTAGAGCACGTCACCTCGGTGATGGAAAACTGTATTCCTGCAACCTAGCAGTCAAACACAGCCACCATTCATTTAGATGAGAAACTGGGCGTGCAAATACAAGTGCATCTGTGTGCATGTGCATGTGCTCATGTCATGAAACACAGACTCCATGATGTCACAGCTGTGCACGAACACACACTGCGAATTGAGGTCACCAGACATATGAGCATATGTGTTGTCTGTGTTTGTTTCCTTGCTCCGTCCTGTCTTCACTGACCTAACTAACACCTCAGGGCAGCCACCCCTCCCACTCAACCTGAAATCTAATTCCAAAAAAATGGCCAATTGATCCTTACAGCAGGAAATTGTGACCCTTAACCTGGTTGAGGCACATCCTATGAAGTAAATCCCATAGTTCTGGGGTGCCCTAAACCCCTATAATCTCTAACCATGTCATGTTAATTCCTTCTCTTTAATCCTATAGAAGCCTGGGAAGTCTTGATGCCAATGGTTAGCGTTCAAATGGACTTTCCAGAGGAGTTTAAGGGTCCTCTCGTTTTCATTGAAAGAAAAAGGAGAGCAAGTTTTGGCTTTCAGCACTATCAGGACCAAGAGATGGATGAAAAATGGAAAGGGTGTCAGGAGAGGCGATAATAACGTTAACAAACAAAAGGAGTGAAGGTTCAGGGAGCTACTGACAATATAAGTGAGCGAGAAAAGATAAAGATGCACACCATTTATTTCATCTAGATGACGTAGGGTGACATTTTGGAAAGTGTGATTGGGTGTTTCTACTGCGCTACAAATGTGTCAGCACATTCAGCGTGTCCTAATGTAACCAGGCTACACTAACTTAGAACTGATTTGGTTTCTTATTCTACTAAATGTGACGCCATTCAAATACTTGCTTGGTCTTTTCCCAGGCTAATTCATCTAATGTCCTGAGATATTTCAGCATGTTTACAAGCCTAAAACTGGAGACTGCAATAATAATAAAATTTGTGAGGGGGGTTTCCAGGGCTTTTTTTAATGTTGGGGAAATGCTTCTCATTCCACACTTTGTGAAAATAAATGCTCTCTAAACTGACACTGATCCTGAAATTACAAAAGTAGAGCCATAACAAAAACACTCCACAAAGAAATCCAAGAATGTAGTACATGCATCACAGGGTGTGAGGGATGAATTATCAACACATGCTTATCAATTCAACTTCAACACTTACCAACTATTCATAGCCTCACACACAAATATACGTTTTTTCAGTGCATGAGAAATATTATCCATTTTCAGTCTGTGACCATTGACTTTAAAGTTGCTTATTCAATCCAACTGTAGAGCTCTCTATTCAAAGAAATACATTCATTATTTAGGGACATTCAAATCTTTAAAACTAAGAGCCTGTGCATAATGTGGACCTGGACGCATGAATAACTGGCCCCTGCAGTCTGCTCCGTGCAATAAAAATAGCTGCCAAATTATACCATTTTGCAGAAAAGAAATAACACCACTGGCCTTGGCTTGGCCAGAAGAATGCAGCCAAAAGGACACAGCGAGGGCATATAGCACAACCCAATGACACGCAACACACAAAAGAATACACAAAAGACACCACCAGACTTATTCATACACCTACAATTCCTGCAACTTTATGGGAGGTATGACAAGAATATATGGTAAATTTAGAAAACGTGGCACCCAATCGCTGTGGAGCCATTTTTCATTGGTCAAACCGATGATTTGTCAGCCATTGTAGCAAAAATGTAGTGGATGGAGATTTGCAGACAGAGGCGTGGGGAATGATGGACTACGAAAAAAGTGAGACAGGAACAAGAACAGTCTGTCATTATCCAGGAATGATGTTTCAGGCAACTGAAAACACAACACGATGATCAGACTAAACTACATCCCGCAATCAAGTAGCCTCTCTGGCTGTAATAACTACTTTTATCCCACCCTGGTGTATGTACATATGAATCCTTCTCATCTCCCTGCAGTTAAGTTATGAACCATCAAACATCCGGTCTGAAATAAAAACAGTCCAAAGGCTTCAATCTTAATTGTTATGGCCTCAGCTCTCCTCCCATCCAAAGGCCGAGAGTGGTTTAATGGATGGATGGGTGGACGGATGGCCGGCTATTCTTGTCTCGCTCATTGTGTTTATCTCCGAGGTGCTGTGGAGTGTGTGGGTAGGGGAAGGGGGGTTTGGGGACGAGAGACTGTAAAAGAAAGAAAAAAGAGTACAATGACAATTATGAGGCAGAGACACGGAAAGAAAGAGTGGGAGTTGTGTGTCAGCGTTGACGAGGAGGATGAAGCTGCAAAAGTCACAGGGAAGTGTCTAATCAACACTAACTCCACAGTAATGTCTTCTCTGCACTATGTGCAGATGCTTACTTTTTTTGTCTGGGGCTAGTTTTCAGGGTTTTCACTGGACCTCTTACTGCAAATAGAAAGAAATCGTAATACTAAAGCCTCTAACATATTTTGCATGTATTGGAACGCCAACTGTGGACCCGGCCTTATCACTCAGCATCTGTGAATATTTTCCTTCAATAAAACATAGAAGAGACGAAACGGGAGGAAATTCCCCTTCCGTGTCAGAGGTGTGTCAGCTCATGCCCAGTGTGTGAATCTCACACGCACTCAAAATATGAATTAGTTGAAGGTGTCATAACAAACAACAGTAGACTGACACTTACAGTATATGAATTCCAGATAAGACTAAGGAAGGGGAGAGAAGAAATGAGGCAGGATTCATGGATGGATGAATGGATGGACGGATGCACGCAGCGGTGTTAGTGAAAGCACCATCTGGTGAACAATCCACCCTACAAGTGTATCAGTTGTTTGAGTTTCCCACACCCGGTGTCTGAGATTAGCTTTACATTTCCTATATGCACTATCCATCAAGTGCTGGGTACTTGTCAGCTGTTGCCCTTGTGAGGTTAAACAAACATATATTTAAGCTACAGTATATGCTCTTTGTGCTGCCAAGGATAATCATCTCCTCAAGATACAACACACAGTGTTTGGTCTCCCATGACCTCAGTCGAGAGAAAGGCAATCACTATTACCTCCCACCCAGTCATACACCCCCCCCCCTTTCCCTTGACTCATATGAAATGCTGCTACCTTTTCTCCACAGAGAAAGTTTTAATTGTCATGACTGTGAAAACATTAAATTAAATGCGCACAACTCCTTCTAGCACTGCCCGTTTTATGCTGTTCTTGTCTGTGTCGTAAGCCAATGTTGGACCCTTTGTCTCCGCCGTGAACCCTCAAAGCCAGACATGCCAAAATCCATTTAACCTCACAATACTGATCAAGAAGTTGGCTCATTTTCTCCGTGTCTACATACTCAGGAGAATCGGCTCTCCTCCAGTTGGCAGTTGTGTGAGAAGAGTTAAGGTGGGGCAGGGAGCTTACCAAGAGTGCCAGCTGGCGCCACAACGCTGGCGTATTGACTGCCGCCACGTCAACATTCAGTGCCGATTAACATCCCGTGGTAGCTCAAAGTGATCACAGTGCTGACAGAGCACAAAATATTTGACTCAGCTTAGTATTGTGTTGCAGAGAATAAATCTAATTTTGGCTGGAGTTGCTCCGTGGGATATTCGTTTGTTCTTACTAAGTTCTTGTATCCACAGCAACTCATCATGGTATTCTGAACAGGATCCAAGCTGCAATAAACTCTGACATCCAAAAAAAACTCAAATGTAAAACTCACATAAATGTTTTCTTGTGGGAATACAAGCTGGCCCAAACACATACTCACACGCACACACACAAACACAGACGTATGCAAGCCATCTATGTATGTTGGTGTCAAAAAGAAGTCCACCTCCAAAATGATCTGGTCATTTGGCTGACCTCGCTTATTTCCTTATGCCATGTCTCCTTCCTTCCACACATACAGACAGACAGACTGGCACACACACACACACACAAATTGACGTACCCTTCAGACATACAGGCTGTTAGTGCTAGGCGGGTCCGCTAGGAACGTTCGGGTGGAGTTAACTGCCCCAGCGGCTGTAATTTGGTGACTGCTATCCCTAAAAAAAGGCACTGTTTGGCAGCTTCTCTGTTGCCACCAAGCTTGGATGTGGTGGCAAGCTGCTCAATGCTGCAGAGACTAAGGCCTAACCAGAGAACAGAGAGCAGAGCTGTACAGAAAAAGGCGTGACAGCAGGGGGACAACTGACCTGAGGGTCCATACCTGTGGGCAGATGAGCCCCATTCAAATGTATGTGGAGTATTCCAAAGTCGGTGCCATAAGTGGGCTATGAACAGATACTGTAAACAATGGCTGTTTTTTCAAAAAGACAAAATGGAACAATAAGCAGATTTTTGTCAAAACATGGACAAAGTTTCCAGAGCTCAAATGTAACCATAGATTTGACATCAAACTGAAATAGATCAATAGACATGAAGTTACAGGAAAACAAGCTTGACACTTGTTCACCTTAGGTGGACATGAAGTCATCAGCACAAGCCACAGGTGGGTGGGTTTGTCTGCATTATGTGTTACGTGACAAAATAAAACACTGCAAGATATAACATTCTTCTTGCCAAATAAAGTTTCTCAGGCCACACATCTCTCAACACATTTCAATCTGAACACTGTGTGTGTGTATACAGAAGCTGAATTTGAGGGTAGCGCAGGCCTGTGTACCAGAACGGGTTGCCTTGATTGGCACGTTTCACTATAATTATTCTGCCTAAATGATGCTGCAGGGATGGACGTAAAAGACCCGCTATAAATGCCCTGCGTTACATTTACAGTCTGATGACAGAATAGGGGTGCACTGATTTGAGGATAAAGTGAGCTAAAAAGAACAGGTTTGCTTAATTATTATCTCACCCACTAGCTCCCATTGAACAGTCTTTGGAGACTCGTTGCGCCATCTAGTGAGATCTAGTAAGAGCTGATTGACAAATTACAGCATCCGATGCACCATGCAACAGGTTGATGATATGGATAATATCCTTAATATAATAACACAAATAGGTCGACAGATTTAATAGGTTATGTGGTGCAAACTTTAAATAAAAATATAAAAGCTGACAACATAAATCTTAGCAATGTACAAAAAAGTGAACATCAAGTTATATTAGTATCAATATGATATAACTACAGTTTAAATGTTTCTATATGTCACATTCATTTTGAAATTTCTCATGTAGGCTGCAGAATTTTTTTGTCTAGTAAAACAATGAAATGAAAAAGTTTCCCCATGGCTAATTACAAGACTAAAGAGCACATAAAATAGCCCATCTCCCCTACCTTATGGATACAAATAAGATATTAATTCCAAATCCCAAAAATAGTAGGTTGAAGGGTGTTTAATCCCTCTGTGCGTCAGATTATCCTGGAGATTTAAAAAAAAAAAGTGCTGTCCTATATTTTCATCACATTTAGGGATTATTGCAGTATTTCCCTGTGGTCCTCAGACATCCAGCCACAGCTGCTCCTCCGCCGTGTGCCTCTGCAAACCGTGTCAGGGCACCGTGTGTGCTCGTTTCAGTCCAACCCGAGGAAATGAGTGAGAGCCGGGGGGGTCAAAAAAAAAGCCCATAAAGTTTACAAGCCAGCCTCCTCTCTCCCCTTTTTGGATGGAGGAAAGAGGAGGAGGAAGAGGAGGAGGAGGAGGAGGAGGAGGAGGCTGGGCAGAGTCTTGACTCTGAGATACAGTACTTTTGTGCTTTTGTAATAGCTGGTACAGCAACAGGAGTTATTTAAAGTTAGTGCTCTTATGAGAATTCATAAAATGACATTATGCAAATATCATAGGGAAAGAATTATAGGAATGACATATGAATGCACTAAATACAGCAGTAACTTATTACAGCATTTTAAATTTAATCATATTATTGTTATTTTTGTATCTATTAGATTGTTATAAGTAAACAAAAAAGTTTTCCCTATAGTAATACCACGGATTACACCTCAAGAAGAAGAAAGAGAAAGATGGTGCACTGTATTTGAACTTTGTGTCTGGGGTCTGTAATTAATTGCTTTTGAAGACAATTTAGACAAAAGACATTGTAATTTTAGCACCGCCACTTAAATCACAAGCTAAAGCATGGCATTGTCGGAAGCATCTCAGACAGACTTCATTCACTACAGTGCAATGGCAACATACAGTAAGCTCTCATTGTTGCTCCTGTAAAGAAATGTTAAAATAAAGAGCAGCAAAAATGTTTCTTTATGCAGTGGTATAAAAACAGATTCTACTCTTTTCTCCCAGCATCAACCTTCAAAATAAAATTTCATTTAACCACCATTTTAGTTTTAAAGGGGGATTTTCTACGTCATTTTAAGATAACGGAAACCTTTTTGCTGTATATTTACTGTACAATGTCCTAATTGAGTTTTTTATGATGTTTGCTGAGCCTATTTTTTTTATTTAATTATCTATTTAATTGCATAACGTAGTGTAACACATTTCTCTCTGATTACTGGGAGAGAACCACCAAGCTCCACCAAAATCATGCAGAAAATGTATTTCTAGGACTGTGATTATAGAACATATGATTTGGTGTCTTCTCACAGTTTTCTTTTGTTTTTAATTAAATTTTGTCTTGGCAGGATGAAGTGTGCTTTGCTCACTGACTCTCTGATTCCTTCTCCAAATTGCCAGCACACAGTGCGAAGTAATGAGTTTGGCAAGCCACGCCATCTGGGAACTTTTTCGGACGCTGCGCAAACTCAACCACACAGACGTTACACAGCAGTTTTCTACACGTTATCCATGAGCCTAAGGACTTTGAGCATCAAATCATTTCCCCCATCATCCATACCAATACAAGAGGAAACTGACACTCCTGCCTGTAATCTTTGTTCAGTTGTGTGCCTTTCCTTCTCACAAAGACTGCAGTATCTATCCACAGTGGCGCAAATGGCTTGCAGACCAGATCAGTGCCCTGCAGTTGTGTTGGCAGGGGACAGAGTTTAGATGAAGGTCTTTGTAGAAAACATTGCTCCTTTCTCTGCTTCCTGTCTTTTTCATTTTGCAGTCCATCTTTCTCACTCTTTATTTCTCTGTCTGCCTTTTCTCTCTCTCGCTCACTGTGGTTGAGTTGATTATGGTGTTGGTCTGTAGCTAGAGGGCTTGGCATCCAAATTAAACTCTTTTTGTCATACGAGTGTTCAGCAAACGTGTCTCCAGAGATTAGCACGCCCACATGTTAGTTCTTGCGTGGGTGCTGCCAGTGTGTGCGCCTTTGTGTGCAGGAGAGAGAGGAGAATAATACTGACCAAAGTGTTGTTTCTGTGGTTGGTTTTTTTGGAATTTGGAATTTGGAATTCAGCACACCAAACACTTACTTCATAGTCATTAATGTTGCTCTCTATCAAGAATGAGGGGCTGATGACTGGGCGAGCGGTTAGTTCTCCTACACGCTGCAGTAAGCACATTCTTGTTGACTCTAAATAGTTGACCCTTAACACTGCAACCCAATCTCATGTTCTTGCAAAGGAACTGTCCTCAGACATCCTCTTTCTGCGGCTTTATCTGCTTGTGTCTGATGCCCATCCGAGTCGGGGAAAGAAATTGTTTAGCTGCTTTTTTCTCTGTGTGTGTACTGGTGCGATTTATTTTATCAGCCAGCACTCCCCCACTCCTCCAATAACAAACACAGGAAGCTGCTGTCGCCGGGTAGAACAGACAGAGCATGGGAGAAGAAACGCACTGTGCCGCTCTACGGTCAAGCTCTCACAAACAGGCCCTGGCCTCGATAATATGCGAAACATCTGTTCGGTGTGATGGGATGTCGGTTTAACAGTTTAGTCATGTCACGCACAGAATGATGGTGGGAAGCCTGTCAAATTAGAAAATACCCCCTGTGACAAGCTGCGGAGGGGTGATTGAACAATTTAGGTGTGCAGAACTACAAAGATGGGAAACTGCAAAAAGAAACCTGATGCACTCTGTCTGGCTGTCTCTGCGTTAAGTTTCGCTCGGCCTGTACGAGCAGGATCTGCAGGATTTTGCAAATGTTTCTTAGATTCTTAGACAGTAATGTGTTTGTAAAATGACTGTACAATTATGGAGACTGCACCACATGCACAAGACTGAAAGCATAAATCTAACATGCGATTACACGCCCAGGCTGCAGAGTCAACCATATAAATATGTGTGTGTGAGTGTGTTCATATCACATATTCAGACCATGCATGTACTGTGTTTTTATAACCTTATCTGCTTGCCTCTTAATAACCCAGCTTCATTCTCTCGCTGAGTCTCTCTCTCACTCTCTCTTATTGACTGTCTGTCTCCCTCCGCCTCAGTCTCTCTTGTAACTCTAGCATCTGCAGGGGACCTTCTGTTCTTCATTATAGAGCCACAGAAACACTGCTCTCTGTTGAAAACTTAAACCTGGAGCCAGCCAGTCAACACAGCAAGTGCACCGCCTGTAAATTTCGACTTCATGCACTGAGCACGACTTGACATTTTATCATTTTAATTATATTCATTACTCTAAGTGATATGCTCTAAAGCCTATTGTGTCTTTGCATGGATGGATTAACAAATTAAGGGGACAACTCCAACACTGAATTGTCGAATTGCTTGCACTTGCATCAGCGCTCATAAAATGTTTTGTTTGTCGTTTATTTTATTCAGCGAGACTGCAAAATACAGATGTCATGCCTGTTGCTGCAGGATTTGGTGTAAAGCAGCTGACTACATTGTGATTCAATGCAAGTTCTTGATGAGAATACAGGATGAGAGGCATGAAAGGAAAGAGCTGTTGTTTCAGAGAAAACAATAACAGAGTGCAACAGGGTTTGAGCTTTCCCCCTGGCTCTGTTGTGATCGCATCAAGACTCTACCTATCACAGAAACGTTAAGGGCAAGGCTCTCATTCACGTCGCACTCACACCGCAGACCTCAGAGCATCTGTGAAGGGGCTGAGACGGAAGAAATGGTGCATTGTTAGTTATTTCTACTGAACTGTGCATGAGGAGGTAACGGGGGGGGGGAGCATTGGCAGAGGGATGGACAGCAAAAGATGGACAAAGAGAGAGGGAACATTGAGATCTGGGAAGTCATTTTGTCAATAAGGTTGGCAGGATGCCATAGCTCCAGTGGCTTTAGTTCCCAAACAGGAAAGGAGCTCAGAACATGCGCTCTGCCCTCTGCCCCCCCTCTGTTTTAAATCTCCTTTCCTCTCTAGCCACGACTTATTGGACTCCACCAGACATGAACCACTGCTCTTCTCATCTTTCGCTGCTCAGCTTAGATACTTTCTAAGAACAATCGCTGTATTGTGTCTTAAAAGTCAGCTTGCTGTTTGACCCTTAGCTTCACTGCGCTAACATCATCCTCACCTTTTTTCCGTCGTCCCCACTGCTGACCCAAATAATGGGCTGCCCCACTCCTCTCACGCATGCATACTTGCACCCCAATTACTGCTCATAATCCCAGTGACTGACATCACCACTACATGTTTGGAGGCCCTGACTGAGGCCCCCCTCACGGTCAGAGTGACTCTATGATTTATTTTGCTGAGAGTTGGTGGTGGATGTTGATGTTGGAGCTCATCCGGTGATAGGGAACCTGCGTGGTGTTTTTATTTTCCTTCCTAATGGGCCCCTTAGGCTCCCACTGTGTCACTAGACATTTTCATTTTCTCGCAGGCATCCTCATGCTGTAGTCCCCACATCTGACTGCTTCATTACCCCCCCAGTATCCCCTGTCCAAACATACCTACTTTATTTCTACTTACCCTGACTAAAGGCTCCTCCTGAAAGCTCCAGACTTAGACTAGAGACACAGGTTAATCCATTGCTGTCTTCATTTTCTCACAAGTATCACTTTAATACCTTATACTTTAATGAAAAGACAGATTAAAGCTGGTGTTTGGAGCGGATCTGGATTCCACTGTAATGTGTTATCCTTTACACTTCCAAGAGCACTTTATATAATGATTAGTTCCATTACAGTGTAAATTACACATTTGCTTTAATACATTCAAAAACATTACAGTCATTTTCTTAATCAAAGACAAGATGTGAAGGAAAAAGATGGGTTTGGAAATGATAAAATGATAGTGCTGACTGACAACCACATGATAAAGCAATTTTTCTGCAAACCCTACCTGATGGGTTTGATGCACGGATGCAGCAAGCGGTGAAGGCTGTATGAAAGAATTGAGAAGCTGTATGTCATGATGATGCACATATTGTGGGCATGTATCTGTCCATGTATTTGTGTCCCACTGTGTAGGTCTATTGGTTGTATGAGTGCCCCTGCTGTGGATAGAGGACCAGGCCTTGAACATCAGTGAGACAGGAGAAGGCATTTGGGGGAATCTTCTCTATCTCCAGCAGATTGTTTTCCAAGTGGACCGAAGCCAATGTGGAGCCAGAATTACGAGGGTGGCACACTCCCCACTGCCTCACCAGCCTGCAACCACAACATACAAATAATAACTGACTCTCTCCCTCCAGTACCACCATCACATCAAAATCTCTATTTGACCAATGCCACATAATCACAATGTCCATGGTATGATTACAACTTTGGACTTTTCTTGGGGGAAAAAAAGGCAAAATTAATAACTTTCCCATCAGGCTCAGCTGTAGTTTATGTGTTGTGCTAATTATCGAATGTTAGCATGCTAATACGCTACACCATGATGGTAACCATGGTAAACATTATACCAGCTAAACATCAGCATGTTGGATTTGATTGATTATGGCTGCCGACCATGATAACAAACAAGTCATGTAAATCACAGTCGTAATTGTTGCTTTGGTCACCAGGGTTACTGTCTTAGATCAAATGGGACACAGAGTCTGGTACAGTTCACAGACAGTAATAAGAAATTGTTGTGACAACAGTAGTCATTGTGTTCAGTTTTGTGCTGAGGAGGACTGTTTGAATAAATGTATTCCATAAGACAGGGAATGTGCCACAATATCCTTCTTGGCTTCTTTGCCAAGCTCCTTAGAGTCATTTCCAAAGAGAGCTGCACTGGCAGAGCTAATAGCATTAGGACAGGATTGGGTAACAAGCAAACATTTAGCTTATCTCTGCATTGTGAAAATCACATTAGACTCTTAAAAACCGACTTTAAAAAAAAGTGTGATTCTACCTGATCTGGTTACTGTCCAGTCTCAGAACCTGCAGGTTCTTAAACTGTCGAACGCAGCGAGGGACCTCTGCCAGATGATTGTTGTCCAATAGGAGCTCACCCAGTGAGCGGTATGTTCCAACGAAAGAGACTCGTTCCATACCCTGATTGCTCAAGGCATTGTGGGATAGATGGAGGGACTGTAGGCCTGACCGCAGGTGACGGAACGTGAAGGCAGGGATGTGACTTATGTTGTTGTGTTGGAGGGTCAGTTTACGTAAATGGCGAGGCAGATTCATTGGGGCAGAGGTGAACTGGTTGTGGGACAGGTCCAAGGCTTCCAGGGACCTGAGAGGGAAGATACATAAGAAGAATGAAAAGTCTAGTTATAGTTTTAGCAATGCTAGCAGCATGGCTCTATGGATGGCAGTGTCCTCTGTTAGATGGCTGGTTGGTCCGCCGCTTTGGTACAGACTGAAATATCTCAACAATTATGGGATGGATATGATATTGCCTACAGACATTCATGATCCCCAGAGAATAACTCCTAAACCCTTGGTTCAGACATTCATGGTTCACAGACAATGTATCCTGCAGCCCTTCCAATAGTGCCACCATGAGGTTTGTGGTTCTGAGTGAAATGTCTCAACAACTACTGGATGGATTGCCATGAAATTTGCACGAGTCTCCGCTGCACTTTGTGTTTAGTCCTAAGTAAAAAATGTGAACATGCCCACACACTAAAATAAGACGGTGATCATGCGAAACATTACACCTGCCTAACATCAGCATGTTAGCGTGCCGATATTAGCATGTAGTGTTTTACAAGGCTCTAGTTTAAATATAATGAATACCCACATCCACTCTGATTGGAAGGCTTTTTATTACACACCTCACGTTTTATAGTTGCTGGACTCCTGCATAGCACTGTTGGGGAGGCATGGAGTCAGGAGTGCAGAGGAGTGCAGCTGCGGGTGAATCATGGGGAGCAGCAGGGGAGACAATAATGGGGTCTGGGGGGTACAATGTATGAGAGCACAGCAGTTTGAGGGGGACGTTGTGGCTGAGGGGCAGATAAGGGGCATGAAAATGTTTGTTTTTGCCGGGCAGAGAATGAATGGCCAATGAGGGACGTCCAGATTTCAGGGGTCTGAGGCGAAGATGCATCCCACACAGTTGTGAGTTTACAGCAGAGCTCACAGCAAGAGAGGAACCTTATTTCCTGTTCTCCGGGCCATTTGTAGACCACAGTGAACATCCAACAGCCTACGGTGGCCAACCAATGACCACACAGTGATGTGAAATGGGGAACCAATGAGGAGACAGAGATTGAAGCGCTGTGGATGCTGGAGATGCTTGGACTGGCATCTGTCTGACTGATGTTCAGCGCATCAGCATTTCTGCTACTCGTAAAAGTGACTTACAGTAAAACCTCTGCATTAACTCTCCTCCCTTGAACTTTACAACTCCCAGGTTACATCAATCATAGGTGTTTTTGTGGGGTTCAGGACTGGGGGTCAGGGTTTCCATAAAAGAGATGATGTATGACCATGAGAAGGGGTTAAAATCCCCGAATCAATCAAAATGTTGGCACATTATTTAGCATATTTTCATTTTTCAGTATCACAGGAAAGGTTAGTATGAGTCCTACCTCCCTCAGTTTGGTCATGCAAGGTCCATAAAAGACTTCAGGAAACTGGAGGCTGGTTATATGCCTCTCTGCTTAACAGAGGCGTCAAACATCACATTAATACAACCATAAATGTTTTACTGAAAACAAAAGTTAAGACACAGGGGAGGGAGCACAGTAACACTCACTGTAACACATGGCAGGCTTTTTGTTTAACCTATACATATTGTGGCAGTCATGGATTGCTATGAAAATGTGGTTTCTGCTTGAAATCGAAACCATCAAATATAAAGTATTGCTCTATATATTTCTCAGTACCAGTTCAGCCCAGTTTTGTGCCGCTGATTTGTATTCTAAATCTTTGCCAGGAAGCTCAGCAGCAGTCCGCCGCTGCTTAGAGCTCCACATGGTATTAATGAGCAGAGGGACACACAGTCCTCTCTTCTCAGAGTCCTCCGCCCTCTACACCCCCACCCACTGGCACCTACGCACCAGCGCACACACACATGCCGTGTACGTGCAAAATAATGCGAAGAAAAAACACTAACGCATAGCGGGCAAATGAACATGCTCATAGACACAGAGATGCACTGAGAACATGTACATGTAAACACAAATGTATGCAATTGGAAATGATAATTCACAAACAGCACATGCACCCTCTTTCCCAGATTAATTTATTACTTCATTTCTAAAGCATTTGCAGAGAGGCACACAGCACTTACAACAACAAAAATCTTGTTTGTGTGCACAAATGTGTGTGTGTGTGTGTTTGTGTGTGTCCATGTTGTTGTGCAAAAGCATGGCCAGGGTGTTGTTTTGTAATGGGAACCAGCACACTCTCCAAAACACATGTAGATACAGAAGCGCAAGTACAATACTTACATCTACGCAAAGCTCAATCTGTGCCGAGCCCACCATGCCAGCACTACCGGAGCTAGCTTGTGCACTTTGGCAACCTAACCAGGATAGGTAATGTAGCCGTGCGGGCAAGAGAGACCAAGACTGGACTTTAAAAAATGGATTGACGGATGGATGATGGCAGGACATGGCTTCAGCTGCATCATGTCATTATGGTGCAGGCTTCTGTGTGCACTGAATTTATTAAGATAATATTTGCGAGTACTTTGGGCCATTTGTCACATCTGTTGAAATTAGACTGAAGCACATGGATCCAATTAAACACAGACTTTAATTATTTACTGCAGTGGTACGATAGCGTTCCAGCATTTCTATGCATGTGTGTGTAACCAAAGGGGAAACCTTTAAATGAAAACCAAAGATCACTTGATTTAAGCTGGAGGTTTTCACTCGACATCCGTGCGACGCTTTGGCACATAGCTGGTGTTTTTTTTTTTGTGCGGTGGTGTGCGCGTGTTTTCCCATTTATGCAAGATCATTACGAAACCAATTTGCACTGGTCTGAAGATGAAAGTCCCATCAGGCTCAGGCACGTCATAACACGGCACACACATCTCTGGTGTGATGATTGCTGAGCCTGTGCCTGCATGCAGTCAGTCTGTGAAGATAAATCTACAAAGAGGCACAACTAATGCAAACCAAATGTACATCAAATATAATCAGATAAGTCAAAACTGCTATCTGTTTAAATACAAAATAAAATAAAATAAGACACCACATCTCTGTAAATTATAAATTAATATTAACAGTGTAGTTTTTATGGCAAATTTTTGAGCTGAGAACAAATTTACAAGGCTGTTATGTTAAGCTGCAATGCACCCCGTGGTACTAGGTACATGAGGCAGAGGGTCCAGATCACCATCATTTTCCCAATGTAAAATGTTTGACGGCATAAAATAAAAACAGAAATTGAAAGCATATTACCCATGAAATAATATTGTTTTGGACTTTTGTAATGAGTGATGATTATGTAGCTTTAATCAGTGGAAGTAATTTAAAACATGTGCAGGTTCTGTCAGTGAGCATGTCTAGTTTGGAGTCAGGTTTAATGGCTGGCAACAGTGATGCAACCACTGTTAAGTTTTGATCGACTAGAGGAAGAGCGGCTATGGAGGTATGTAAGACTGTTATTTGAGCTGACAGGTTCATAAAGAGCCAGAAGAGGAGAGCAAACAGGCGTGTGTGTGATTTGTGTGTTTAAAAATGAGAGATGCTAGTTTTGCCCCTGAGGAGAGGCATTTTAAAGTATTATCAGCAAAATGTACTACACTACAAGTAAAAGGATTCATTATATGGACAATGTCCCTCGTGATAGTTACATCATTATTCATTTAATTATTTCATCATTATTACCAAGGTTTTAATGTATAAGTGGCATTTTACAGTTGAGTGGGGCCGATTTGACTGTTTAATCTATATAACGCATGATTTTTTATCTGTTATATTTACATTTATTTTTATATGTAAAGTCTTAGTATAACAACATGGTCACTAAAGCTGAGGTGAAGTCAAAAGCACAATAATTCCCTATGAAATGTAGTGGAGTTGAAGTATAAAGTACCATATAATGGTAATGCTCAAGTAAAATACAAGAGCTTAAAAACTGTACTTAAGTACATTTCCACCACTGGCTGTTAAGCATGTGTGTGTGCTCACATGGTGTCCGCAGGTTGGCAGCAACTGTAAACACACCCAGAGGAATACAAATTAGAAGAGAAATCTGAGAAGTTTACAAAGGAAAAAATCTAAATCTAAATACCTATAATATACGTATGATATTATACAGTTAGAATACATGCATCTAAACATACACAAACACACAGTACTGACCATGGATGAGATATATTAACATGGTAGATAATGAAGTGAGATTCCGGCAGTCGGCCCGATCTGCCTGAAACAGATCCCAGGTCCGAACTAGACTCCCCAGCTCCCTGTAACCGCCAGCACCCTCCACAGTAGCATCCACTCACCGAACCGCAGCAGGAAGCAACACACTGACATGGAACGGTAACCAGAACCAGCACACTGCAGTTTATTTTATCATTAAGCAATTTACTTTTCATTCTGTTTCTCCCTTTTTTTCAATCCCTCTCCGTCTATTTCTCCACACACCTCCGCAGTTCAACGTGGATTTAATTATTTTTGGTCTGCAGACTAACATATAATCCAACTAGAGGGGGGCGACTTGTTTCATGCCATCTCTGCTCCTGCTTGAGCTCACCAAACATTTGCTCACCTGCTGTTGTCTGTGCTGTGCAGAAGGAAGCTTTTAAAATAGAGGACCAGCTAATAAGCCAGTGCCAATGGGAAGACTGCTGCTCTCGCCACTAATAAGATCAAATGTCAAGATGTCAAATACATTCCGAGTCAGAGGTCAAACAAAGGTTCGCACTGCAGCATTGTTGGATTTCAGCTTCACTCAAACGCTTCCTTTCTTCACATCACCTGTCCCTCTGTGATTGCAATTGCGATTATAATTTCTTCAATTCCACGTCATCATATATTTTCTCACTTTTCTATATCTGTTTCCTCTTTCATGTAATGATTCAGTCACACGGTTCAATCCAAAGTCTCTCCAGTTGCACTTTCCTGTGTTTCTTCAGCATTTTCTTTTCCTCGGTTTTCCCTGAAGCTCCCACTGTGGTTCACAAGGATCCCAGGGAGCAAAGTAAAACCCACTGGAATTCACTATATTTAAACAACACACACACCATCATAGACACATTGAGAATTGAGACACACGCACACAAACACAGGCACACAGTTGCCCTCAGGCTCTCCCTCACACGCCTGCTCATCTGAGTACACAAGGTCAGCTGTCATAACTTCTGTGATATGAGTGCATGCATGCTGTGTGTGTGTGTGTGTGTGTGTGTGTGTGTGTGTGTGTGTGTGCGTGTGTGTGTGTGTGTGTGTGAGTGAGTGAGTGAGTGAGTGAGTGAGTGAGTGAGTGCTGAGTGAGTGAGTGAGTGAGTGAGTGAGTGAGTGAGAGAGAGAGAGAGAGAGAGAGAACAAATAAGAGGAAAATAGAAAAAGAATGTGTCTGTTTTTGTGTGAATCAGTCAGAACATCAGCCAAAGACATTGGAATCAATGACAGACATGATAAAGAAAGTTAAAAGCATTGATCTGGATTGTGTGTGAGTGTGTTCATGTGCATTTTTTGTGTGTGAATCATTGCATCAGCCTCATCTATTGATATTGATGATAGGAATAGGAATCCGATCTATCAGAAGATCTCTCATTTGTTGTCGGAAATGTGTTATTTCAAATATTTTAAGTGCCACAATCATCAGCTGATAACCTTTTAAAAGTCAAAAATGATAACAAAAGTGTTCAAAATCCTAAACAACACCAGTCTACCCTCTTGTGGCTGATGGAGGGACTGGAGAACATTATTTTTTTAATCAATAGCTCTGGATAAATGGATGAATGAGCATACCTGAGATGGGTCCAGGCACCGGTAGCGATGTCTTGCTCATGGAGCAGGTTGTGACTCAGGTCCAGCACCCTCAAATGGACACAGCCCCTCAGTGCCTCTTGTGTCACATCCTGAATCAGATTTCCATTCAACCCCAGCTCCTGTACAAAAAGAAAGACACAGACAGGTGACATTGTCCCTCAGTACATTTCTGTATCCCAGCTGGCTCCTTTGGCTGATCGTAACATTTTAAGGAGGGAGGTTTTCCCTACAGGATTCAGTAAAGTGATACCAGTGCACCTGAAGAGAGGGAGGGAGGCCCAGAGGGAGGGAACGGAAGCGGTTGTTGTCCAACTGCAGGTTCAGAAGTCTCTCTAATGGTCTGAAGGCTAGCGGCGACACACTACCCTCATGGAGAGTATTCTGCTCCAGCTCCAGATTCAACAGCTTCACCAAAACTAGAAGGGAAATACTAAATAGCATTATCATTATTCCCATACAAGACATTGTTTCTCTTCCATGCACACATACACGAGTCCTACCTTTGAAACAGTGCGGGGTGAGCATACTGATATTGTTGTAGTTCATCTTGAGCTCCTCCAGAGATGGCGGCAGTGCTGGGATCCTGGTGAGCTGGTTGCCATCTAGGTTCAGTTTCTTCAGGAAGGTCAACGTCTACATGACATGCAGCAAAATTAGGGGTGAACAGGCCAGAAAGATTAAACAGGCTAAATGGATACTTGTCTCCAAGTCCATAATTTTCCATCCAGACTTGCCAAGCAGGACAGAATCACAGCGTTCACTGAAATACACCAAATGAGAGAATGTCAAATCTGTGCACCTCTTCCTCATCTATCATGTCGTATTTTTAGTAAAGCCACTCTGTGTGGCTTCTCAGTGGAAGCTGCTGTGGTTGATGTGTGTCAAGTAAAAGCAGTGAACTGGATCTTTTGCAGTATCCATCTAGCCAGTCCATCAGTCCTCTGTCATTACTGGGATGTGAGCAGAAAATGAAGAAAAATCTTCCTCTATAAATAATTTCCTTTTATTCTCCACACCATTGGCTGCAGCTGTTTTTCCAACAGGTCTGTCCAGCCAATGCTGTGAGAGTATGCTGATGGCGGTGTGCAATGATTGGTCAGAGTGTGGTAGTGTGGCTACCTCGGATCTGTGTTGGGCCTGTGGTCATTTAGAGGTTAGCCCAGAGGTTATTCTTAGAAAAGATTAGTTAATGCAATTTTCAGTGCCCTTTTATTACTGTAATGATACAGGATACAGCCAGTTTTTTATTTTAATTAGATGCAAAGTGACCTAGAAAACTGGCTTGTAACTCACACACTCACTCAGTCACATTCACCAGGCTGCAGATTCTCCACAAGAGGGAGCTTTTTGGGTCAATATCAAACCAATTCTAGGCATGCTAACCTTTGCCACCACCAGTGGATGTTTAACACTCAATTAAATACTCAAAATAGATATTCAATATAGCTCTGAAACATCATATTTTAGCTGTAAGGGTTTGTATCACTTGTTTCCCTTACTGTGGTGTGACACAAAGCTTTTTCAGGCACTTGACCATCAGTTAATTGCTTTGAATAACACTTAAGAATATAGTTCAATTTTGTAGCATCAATAAACAGAACTTAGTGAACCTAAATTGCAAAATGTTGTTTCTTGTTTCTTTCCCTTTGGACTCTGCCTTTCCAATTTGTTTATTCTCTTTTGGGCAAATAAAGTCTGTTCAGGACCTCCTCATCCTCTCTCCAGTTCTAGAGGAGAAAAGACACATGACGACACTCGATATCCATCAGAAAAAGTTAACATTACATGTTGCAAGTGTAAAATGTAAAATAAAACAAAAAAAACACAAAAAGAGCAACATTAAAAAAAACACAAAAAGAGCAACATTAAAAAAAAACACTCGCTGCTTGCAGGTAGAGCATGCTGGAATGGTACTTCAGGTCTGGTACTGCGGCCTTTTTGCAACATGTAAGTGTTTTAAAGCAAGAACAGGTATCCTTCAACTGAACCCTAATGTAGCAGTGAGGTGCACATTCAAGCATGATCAAAGAAACAGAACACAACCTTGTAGGTGTGACGTACTTGCAGATGTAGTAGTAGACTAAAATGTTGAGATGTTACTCACAGACAGGGGGTTTTGGCTGAACGACTCATCGTCCAGTCTGTTTTTGCTCAGGTCCAGTGTGTCCAGGTTCGGCACACCAGAGAGATCTTGCTGAGTGATGTCTCTGATGTTGTTCTCTTTAAAGATAAAGCCCACAATATGATGTATGATGTAGCACATGTATACTAAATGTATAAATGTAAAAGATAAAAAACGAACTACATGGCCAATTACAATGTGCAATTAGAGCCACTGGCAACCATAATGAATAGATTATGAAAAAGATTTTATCATAAACCAGCTCACATGTAATCAATATCACAGCTGTATTAGTTTTCACGGAGTCCACTTGTATTCTGTACCATCCCAGAATATACCACCACAACATACACACACCTGCCATGTCCAGTTTTGTGGCCTCCAGGTCGTGGATGATTGGCAGGTGAGTCATGCCGATGCCCCTGCAGTTGATTTCTCTGTCAGCAGTCTGACACTCTGTCAGACTGAGAGGAGACACTGTAAAGACGGAGTGTGTTTCTGTTTGATTGCTGGGAGGCTCAGTTGCCTCCTCTTCTTCTTCTTCTTCTTCTTCTTCTTCCTCCTCTTCCTAACAGAAAAATTAATTACATGACAAACATTTGCTTCATTGGCTCAACTGGGTGATTCGATGAACTAAAACAAACCAAAGGCCTTAATTGTATTAAAAAAAATGTAAACCTCTTCTTCCTCCTCCTCCTCCTCCTCCTCATCATCATCATCATCATCATCATCGTCGTCGTCCTCCTCCTCATCATCATCTTCTTCCTCCTCTTGTGCTTTCCCTTGATCCATCAGCCGCCGCTTTTCTGCATGAAGCTCCTTAAGTACAGCCATGAGCGCGCTGGTCTCCTCCTCTGCCTTTCCACGCTTCCTCCAGCCCATCAGGGGTCGCCCCAGCCCGGCCTACAACAAGCAGCAGGAGCAAATCACCAAAGTACATCAGTAAATCAACATACACCAACACAGCCTTAGACCATAGTATGACATGGGTGAAAATTTTATTTTATTTATATAAATTGCCCACATGGGAGATAAAATGTGTAACCTTGGTTTTTTCTTTATTTATAAATATGCATTTCTGCATTCATTGTGGCAGAATCAAGTGCCATACTATTCTATATGCAGTGGCCTCCACTGTAGCAGCATATTTCCTCTTCCCCCAGGCACCTCTCCTTCTTCTACCAGCCTCCAGCTTCCTGAAATCAACTCTTTGGTACTCCCTTGCCTCTTTTGCCTCCATTTGGAGACGCTCATCCTGACTTTCTTCATCACCAATCATGAAGCGGAGCATAATTAAAGACAGAAAGAAATAAGAATAAAGTTAGTTTTGTAATCTTCTATATATACGCCAAATAACTTTCAGGTATTAAAGCATTTGTTAGCAAAGATCAGCCAGACAGAAACAGGCAGCCTTACCAGCAGGGATGGTTGCACTTGAATCATATGTATCTAACAAAGTCACTCCTCTGTCAATGCCTGGTTGATGGATGGCTGTTGTTTTTAATTCAGGTGTCTCAGAAGAGGTTTCCATAGATGCATCTATTTCCTGCAAAGAATTTAGGCTTTGTCCTGATAAAACTGTGCCACACAAACAAATGAACACGATCCATCTCCTTGGCATCTGCATGGTTGGATGTTTACTCAATAAGCTGTGTCAGTCGGAGAAAGAAGTCCAAAAAATTTAGATCTTCAGGGCCGAAGCGAGCGAAATCCAGTGCAGACGGTTATGCCAAAGGGAAGAAACTCAACCTGAGAGTTTACACGGGAGGATACATCTCCAGAAAACCCTAGAATTAAAGACTGTGCACACTTGTAGTGAAAGCTGTTGTGAGTCAGGCAAAAGCAGTGCTAAAGCATATTGCACATGCCTCCAACTCCGAGCGAATGCTAAAGTGAAGAAGGAGCCAGAGGGTGGGACGGAATATCCAGGAGGTGGACAGGTCAAATAAAATAAACTCTCACATTGTTAATAAAGGCCCTCGTTCATCGTACCATGTAATACACAGACCCGCCCTGCTCCTCGTCTCCTCGCCGTTTCATAACTGTCTGCTAACGTTAGGTGGAAAGCAAGCATTTGTGGAGGAGATGAGAGATGAACAGGGAGAAAAAGATATAAACTGGAACACAATGAGTTTCATACATCTGTGATACATTCTAGTTGGAACGTTATCATGTGGTTTGGCAGATGAGTTTGTGATCCCCTGTCAGTTTTGTGGTTTTCTCCTGACTGAATCAGACTGATGTTGGACATTTTCCAACAAGAGACAGGGTTGGTAGACAGTTCAGGTCGGAGTCAACCGTGTTTGGCTGAGCTCCACTAGCAACTATGTATGAAATCAAACACGACCTTGAGAAGCGAACAATGAGCCCGTCTTTACATTCTGTACATACATACTGTCTGAACGCACAGATACACTGTGATGCTTACACACGTACTCTGGAGTGTTTAAGCACAACACTCACTAAGCCAAGCAGGTGCCACTGGCTCAGTGTTGAGCCAAACTGGGATTTTCACTGTGGGGTGAAACCTGCTGACAGCCCTTCTTTATTTGCTCAGTAACCACACACACACACACACACACACACAATGTCAAAATGTTGGGTGCATGTTGCCATGTACCAGACAACAGCTTCTGTGATTAACAGATCAGTTAATACGATCATTTCTGATCATACCAATTAGGTAAATTGTGTATTAATAGTCATCCGATTTTGTTTTTTTGCAGCTGAAGCTCAGCTGATGACACAAACAGTAGAATACAGACATATTCCAAATGGCACATTGGACAACTTAACACTAAACACTGAAACTCGGGTCCTGATGTGCTCTTCCAAAGTAAACAGTGACGTGTCCAATGAATGTTCATTTACATCTTGACAGGAACATGCAGTAATCCACTGACCACATGCGACCCCTTCTTTAACCTCAGTCTGACAACACTGGATTAACAATTTCCACTGCGGAGGCCTAGGATTTATCCAAGATAAATACTTAACCTTCTCATTCAGGTCGCCTGCTGTGACCCATTGTCCCTTCTACCATTTTAGCACTGTAGTACCTTGTTTCGTTATTTAGAATAAAGTGTTCTTGACAGTCTAACCACTGCCAGCTCTACAACACGAGCCAGCCATAACTTTATGACCACTGACAGGTGAAGTGAAGAACATTGATTATCTCGTTACAGTGGAACCTGTCAATGGAGGGAAATATATTAGGCAGTAAGTCAGTTTGTCCATGTTTGCAGGAAACATGGGCAAGTGTAAGGATGCTGTTTAGCAGGTATGTTTGCAATGTTCACCATCTGCTTAGCATGGAAACATGCTAACACTTGCTAATTAGTAATACATCAGCTCATTGGAAAGTACTTTGTGATAAACTCGATTGGACACCATCATAGGACAGAGGAATACAAAACACCCCATAACCAGATAGCATTGGGTTAATAATTTTAATTCAGCCATGACCTGTGGCCTGGAACATGTGATGCCCATGTGGCCAGGAAACAGGAATACTCAGTTCATAACTAAACATGTTTTACCTTTTCACACTGGTCTGAAGAAACAGTTCGTTACCACAGCCAAGCGCTGGAAGCTGTGACTGAACTACAAAAGTGATCTACTACATCAGATTTAAGACAGAGTACTTAGAAAAAAGGAGGCATGAATTCCAACAAAGACAGAATACTTGAGACATGGTAGCAAGGAATGAGAAGTAGTAATGGTTGGAATGCTGTTGACTGAATTTACAATATTAAGTGATGCTTTTGCCTGAGCCACTTGCAGAACACCATTTTGAAAAATAAGATGTAAAAGGAATGTTGCAGTACAACAGTGGTGCAGAGGGTACTAGAAGGTGCACACAGGGGAGAAATATTAACACTTCACTCCTATTCCCAGCTCTCTCCATCTGTGATAGTAGCAGGGTTAGCACACTGCACGCGAGTTAAAGCCACATGAGCACAGGTTCACATGATTATGCCAGGTTGATGCATGTTGGGTGGAAAGTTGGTTGTGATGCAACAGCAGCAAATGGGAGACCAGGCGCTGTTCTTAGTTTGCAAAGGTCTGACGCACGGTGTTGGCAATGTGCTTGGCGCTGATGCCGAAAATGTCGAGCAGCTCTTGGGGCTTTCCGCTGCGAGGAACGCCACTCACTGCCAGCCGGGTCACAATAATGCCAGGCTCTTCGCCCACTGCTGACAGTACAGCTTCCCCAAGACCACCTGGACAGAGGAGACAGACCATCAGAAAAACCAATGCAGTCAGTGATAAACGTGAATTGTTTTTATTAGCACATCAACACAATAGGAAGCAAATCAGTTCACATCAAGAGATGACCAAATGCTCTTATTAGACCCTGGTAGAGCATGAAATCTCTGCACAAAAAACACTAAGAAATCTCACTACTGGGGGGCCAACAAGTAGCACTTTTGCCCCATTATGACCCCTGGTGCATACCCCAACCTCTTCAAGCACATGACTGGACAAAAATCAGAAACTACCCACCCTCCTTGTAATGGTCCTCCACAGTGATGATCCGTCCGCCTGTGGCTCTGGCACTGGCCAGAATGGTAGAGGCATCCAGGGGCTTGATGGTGAACGGGTCAATCACACGAATGTTCTTCCCTAAAGGAATTAATTAGGAAATAACTAGTTTGGAGATTGTTATTAGGCTATAATAGCTAACTGAGCAGATGATAACCCATCCCCTGAATTACCAAACATGAGCTGTGGATGGTAGTTATGAAATGTAGTACTCAATAACTACATCTATCCACTAGAGGGCAATACAAGTTTACCTTCACTGGCCAGTGTATCAGCAGCAGCAAGGGCCTCGTGCAGAGTAATACCAGCTCCAATCACAGTCACCTGATCACTGTCAGACTGGCGCACCACCTGGTGAAGTACAGACATTTATCGTTATTTTTTTCCTGGCATCTATTCTTATCTTTGTTGCCAATGGCTACTTCATGCACAAGGATTAGCATGTGTATAATCATGGTATTGATCATCACCTTGGCTGTGCCCACTTCAAACTTCTCATCTGGAGAGTAGATGACTGCAGTTTCTGGTCTACTGGTACGAATGAAACAGATACCCTGAGAATATAGAGTGATTACTTAACATAAGATTGATACGCATTGTGAAGACAAACTACACCACAAAGTGGCCTACCAACCTTTGTGTTGGCCGATAGCTCAACAGCTCTCTCTGTGGACACTGCATCACTGGGGTAAAACACAGTGCATGTTGGGATAGCACGGAACATGGCCAAGTCCTCTAGGGCCATCTGGGAAGGACCATCCTCACCTGAAGGCAGAATTGGATCAGTCAGGGAGAGGGCACTCAGGCCACCTGGTAGAAAACTAGTGACGCTTCAGCAGAAAACTTACCAATAGAGACTCCGCAGTGGGACCCTACCAGATTGACATTTGACTGGGAGATTGCTCCCATCCGGATCTGGTCATAGGCTCTAGAGAAGAAGGCAGCAAAAGTGCTGGCAAATGAAACTGTGCGGTCACGGGTGGCACAGCCAATGGCCACTCCTACCTGCAACAGCAAGCAAAGACATCAGTAATATGGGTTATTAATGACCGTGGATGCGATTACACATCAAGTGTCGAGGCGCAAATAAGCCGATTACAAGCAGCAGTGACTGACTGGGATGATCATGCTAGAGAATGAATAGCAACAGACCAATTTGGAGCAGATAATGGTAGTGAAGAGTGTGCGAAGTGTATTTCACAACTTGGGAGAGAGTAGTGCCTGACTTCCATAACTGTAGCATTTAGTCACCCGTGAAGAGTAAAATATCGTGTACCATGTTCTGCTCAGCGATGAAGCACTCAATGTAGCGTTCAGGGAAGGCCTTCTTGAACATATCTGAGAAGGTGGAGTTTTTGGTGTCTCCATCAAGGGCCACCACTCTCTGGCTCGCCTGGCCCAGTCTGGCCAGTGCAACACCATATGCACGCCTTGTTGCCATCTGACAGGGCAGGAAGGAAATAGGTGCAAGTTAACACAGATTAACAAGGTAATTAACAATATTTCACACATAGGATAAAGGTCATCTCCAGTGCTCATATCAGTATGAGGGGACTTTTACGCTAAACCATCAGTGAACTTATCCGACTGAGTAGTCACTGAACGTTGTTGGTGCTTTATAACCATTACTACACGTGCGTCAAGTGTCGCAAAAAATAACGTACCTTGTCACCCTTTTTGTATGCTGGGGGTGAAGGCAGAGAGATGACGCTAAGGTCTGCAGGTGCGGTGTCGTCTTTGGGCAGCTCGGGGCACAGAGTCTTATTGGGGACCTGGATCTGAGCCTGTAGGTCATTCAGAAGGTCATCCACCTTGTCCTTGGGGATGGGCTTTCCATGCCAGTTATCAAGATCCTCAATATCTACAGCCAATGAATGAAAAGTGTCAAATCAATTCCAGAGGACAGAAAAAGACTAGTTCAGTAAATAAATCCTTCACCCACCATATGAAAACCACACTTACTTTTGAGTCCTCTGCCCTTGAATGTCTTGGCTACAATGCAAGTAGGTTTGTCCTTGACCTGCTGTGCCTGCCAGAAAGCTTTGCACAGCTCCTCCACATCATGTCCATCCACAACATATGTGTTCCACCTACACAAACATGGCGGAATTTTAACAGCACACCACACATTACAATAATTAACCCAAAACACCAGGAGTATTAACTTCTGAACATGTTATGCATTAAACGTATTAAATGGGTGACAAAAGGTCAAGGGGCCAAAGGAGGGTAGACAAAAATCCAGCAAGCATGTAACAAACTGATGGGCGAGAAGTGGCAAAGTGAAATGCCAATCGAAGAAGTTAAACATAAAACCCATACCAACAGCTTTTTAACTGATGATAGTATGGTCTTCATTATTCACAAAGACAAATATGACAAAGGTTACATTTAAGTATGAAAGCATATTCAAAAGCCATTGCATCAAAAGGAAAATGGATTTAAAAAAAAAAGTGGAGGACTGGAAAGTTGAAGTTTGGTACTGACCCAAAGGCTTCACAGCGCTTGCGGTAGGTCTCCATGTCGTGCTGCAGGGGCGCAGCCTCGCTCTGACCGAGCCGATTGACATCCATGATAGCCACCATGTTATCCAGCTTGTAGTAGGAGGCAAAGGCCATGGCCTCCCACACTGAGCCCTCTGAACACTCTCCATCACCAATCATGCAGTACACACGGTAACTACAACACATTGTAGAAAGGGGAATGTTAGTGTTGTCCTCCAACAATGAACCACACAATGGCTACTACATAATGGAATCTGTTGAGTTGGAGGCAGACTACTCAAGGTAAAGTGAAAGATCCAACCACAGGACTGCAGAATTTGTCCTGCGAGTGCAATTCAGAATAAACCACTATTGTTGAGCGAACGACATTACATGCGATCTTATATCAGTCATTCCCATCACTAGTTCTCGCTCTGTACCTGCTCCTTATGTCGACAAACAAAAGAGGTCACTTGTACTGGAAGCAGCAATTCATAATCATGTCTTTCCACATATACTACAGTTGCATACTGTAACTTTCCAAAATCCAGACAAAACTCCCATCTGTATCATACAAGCAAAATGCCCCCATGAAATAACGAGGAATGGGAGTCCAAATTTTGGGTAAAAACGTTCCTTAGAATCAGCAAGAGAATTGCCGACAATGAATATTAATTCATTCCAACAACCGATAGGTAGCCCCTTTAAAAAAAGGCCATAATCATTCAGTAATATATTTGCCACCTTGAGTATAACTGTTGCAGCAGTGCAAACAACTTCTGGACTCACTGCAGGCTGATAGTATGGAATGATTTAACACAATTACAAATACACTAGTACTGTTTATTTATCCATTAAACAAATGATGCTGCATCAGGCACAACTTTAAAAAAGCAGATCAGTAAAGGAATTACACTCTTGTTAAACAGTGCAGAGGCAACGAAACATTATGTATGACAGTCTAGTTGGAGTGTAGAGAACCTTTGCCCTCAAGTAATCTACTTTAAAGTTAATGCACTATAAAATATATGCTCTTCAGGCTGATGTTGGAGACTGACAACTGTCAAATCATATACCACTTTTAAAAAGCAACATATTAAGTGTTTGAACATCAGTGAATCCACATTGGTTTTATATAGTTACTCACCTTGATTTGTCAAAGTGTTTGCCAGTGTAGGCCATCCCACATGCAGCACTGAGACCCTGTCCCAGAGATCCTGTAGCCACATCAACAAACTCCAGTTTCTGGCAAACAGGAAAGATGAAAAAACGTTATACTGTATTAAAAAAAACAGTTACTTTTACATGATATTCATATTTGTCCTGTTCACCATGGAAACATCAACACAAGAAAGGAACTTGACTTACTGGTGTGGGGTGGCCCTCCAGGTCACAGTCAATCTTACGCAGGTTGAGCAGATCAGACTCTTTCACGAACCCCGCCTCTGCCCAGGCAGCATACAGGACAGGTGCAGCGTGACCCTAGTGGCAGGAGGAGAAATGTCTTTAAAGACAATGGTGCTACCAAATCACCAGTGCACTGAACAACTGAATAATCTCTTAAAAATAAAGAAATATCTGCCAACCTTTGAGAGCACAAAGCGGTCATTGCACTGGTTGCGAGGGTCATCTGCTTTATAGCGCATGGTGTGGAAGAAGAGCACCGACATGAGCTCTGCTGCACTGCAGCATGATGTGGGGTGACTGAGGAAAAGAAAAAACACAGTCTGTTAACAGTTCATTAAAAACCATTTTTAAAAAAAACAAAGTCCACACACCATGCACATACATGCATGGGTTGCTACATTCAGGAATCCCTACACTTGGTTTTAGTTTAATAGGAACCACATACGTGCCAGTCATTCCAAAAATAAACTTGGCAAGCAATGATCCTTTTAAAGAGAGCCTCACAATTTTGGGATTGGAATATCACGCATCAATAAATTGTTAATGTGTAACATGATCACATGAGTTATGTTGCCACAATCCAGGGACCTTATAACAACAAACGGTAAGTAAACTTGTTATACTGTTAGTTGCTGCACAGTGGTCGAGTATTGTAATCGGCAGGTTTAGAAATCCCACGTTACTCAACAGCATCTCAGCTTCCCTGTGTTGGTTAAGTTACAAATGGCATCATTTAAACCATGCTGGGAACACACACTTATCTTACTCAAACACATCATGGTCAGTTACATTTTCTATTAAGAGACCCAGTGCTCAGTTGTCCTTCTCTGGAGCGATAACCTGCTGAAAAATAAACTAAAGTAAATTCATAAAAGCAATAACAAAAAAACGATCAGATACTTAAGTGTAATGTTCCATATCAGTCAAATAATGAGGAACATGTATTGAAAATACGGTGTCAAAGCACAAAGAGTTCTTTGTCACACATTTTTGTCAAAGCGGTGACAACGTCAGAAGCCTGTTCATCAGGACCTGCCGAATAGAATTTGGCCACTTGCCAGAACATATATTGAAGGGGTAGGGTGTCAAAGCACAAAAACAACATTTCTCAAAAAACGGTTGAAGCCTGTTCTTCAGGACCTGCAGAAAAGAATTCAGCCACTTGCCTGCTTGTGCTTGACAACCTTTCCTTTTGGGAGGTTTCACTTGCCTGGCGCCAAAATGACACAATGCCGTAGTTCTTGGAGGAAGCAACACAAATGTAATTTGTGTGCTGGTGACAATGGACAATGTAAAGGTCATTGACAGATGCTACGTATGCAAGGTTGCAAAAATAAATAAATAAAAATATATGGTTTAAATTTCTCCATTATGTTCTGTTTCAGATTCTGGATGCTATGGAGTAGTAAAAAAAGTTACACGTTTTCTGCAACAAGTTTAATAGCAGTGGGACAGGGTTTTAGTCCACAACTGCCCTCCCTAAACAAATTCCACCGATGAGCCAGTGCTTTAGAGCAGTGCTGCCCAAAGTGGGGCCCGCAGGCCACAGTAGTCTCACATTAAGATTTGAATTGGCCCGACAAAACAAAAAAAAAAAAAAAAAAAGTAATGCGAGGTAAAATGGCCTTTGATACTTTAAAATGTAGGATCCCTATTTATTAAATTAGGCTATTTGTCCAAAACTGATGACAGCAGACAGTTATACTTTGTGCAGAAAGTCAAAGGGAATCTTGGAATCATTTTGCATGTACAATAACACAACAGGCGTTTGCTTGAGTTTTGGCCCTCCAGGGGAAAACGTTTGGGCATCTGCTTTAGATGCATAAGTGCAGAGGGGGATAAAAAAAAAAGCATTATTTCAATTACAGGCATTTCTGATACTTGCCAAGTAAAGTGTGGTTTTAGTTTTAGATGTATTGTAGTCCTGACACTACGAAAGGCAGCCACAATAATCTCTAGATAGCAGAAGCTATAAAGTTACACCACACAAGGAAACTGTTCTCGCTCAGACCTCCTTCGCTATAGTGACATTTCCTACCGTGACGAGGAAGACGCCTAGTTGCTTTACAGCGTTTGGGAATTCAGACATGAAGCAATACCACAGGTGCCCTCTTTGACTTGGCATTTGAGGTTTGCACACTGGAGGCAGAGCGCCTGAAAGCCATCCAGCTGCTGTGCGTTTGTGCATACTGTATTGTCTGGCATTTCAGGACGCAGCCGCAACCACGAGATTCGTCCTGTCGCTGGATCATGTGATTTCTCGCTAGCTTGTTAAAGCAGGTCGATGCTATTGACCCGGTTTCATCGCGGAGACGTTATGAAAGCGTGTGCTCTCAGCTAGCTTGCGCCGACAGTTGACAGCTCAACTAGCGAAACACGCTGCCATTGGGTTCATATAGGTCAAAGTAAAAAAAAAAATAAATAAAAAATAGCCCACAAATGGTTAGCTAATGCTAGTCTCAGCGTGGACTGCAGACTTTGAAACGGTTTGCATAGCTACGTGCTAGCCGCCTGCTGCGGCTACGTTGGACAGTGAAGATGATCCGCAGCACGTGCACCCAGGGCCCGCAGGTAAAACGTGCGTCTGCTAAAGTGGCGTCACATGTCGCATATTTTCCTCGCGTTCACAATAATGTAGCTACCATAACTTTCATTAACTCACCCAGAGTTAGAGGCGCATGTTGCCTTGATAGAGTGGATCCTGAGCTTGTTGGCGATGTCTTTCAGCCCCTGCAGAGTTTTTTCATCGGGTTTGTGGTAGCTCGACATGGTTTCTGGATTACTTCTTGAGCACCGCGTCCACTCGAAAAGTTAATTTCGGTTATGTGAGTCGCACAACTGCTTCCCGGTGTCGTGAATCGAAAAGCTGCGCCGCTGCTAGCTTGCCCGCTACAAGCACAACCGAGGAAGGAACGTGAGACGGGAGGGGGAGGGGTTATGTCTCCTCTGACAGCCACGCCCACCTGATCCAATCATTGGAGGATCGGTTGCGGCGCAAGTTGCGCAGCTTCCACAAATCCTTTTCAGCTCATGACAGATACAAAGATATAGATCTGAGGAAACTTCTGGTCATTCCCTTTTTTTTTTTTGTGTGAGAAAATTACAAATATATATACATAGGCCCTAAAACACGAGTATTGCATATATTTCTATATGGCTTTGTTTTGAAACGATCAGGAAATAAGACAAAAACCACACCCACCACTTTGAAGACTTACTAAAATGTGCAGTTCTTCAGTGAGGTGGGCAGTTGACTTCCTGGTTGTGGCAACAGTTGGATGGTGAGATGTGGAGATATTGGAAACTTCAGGTGACCACAAATAATCAAAAACACTTGCTTACTTACTTACATACATAGGTGGGCAGTACAACCCAGTATACATAACGTTAATGTTTTCCATGCAGATCCAGGTCACGTCACTGTGCCTTTAAAGCCGCAGCTGGATGGCTGCCAACAGGGAGATGGTGTCAGATTTTGCCCTCTCATCCTTACTCAGGGAAACCGAACGGTTTGGGCCACCAACACAAGGTTCAAAACCTCCCTCATTTCTTATTCCTTAGTCACTTGCACATTGCATTGTAACTCCAGCTGATAATCTGCATGTCAACAGATGACACAGCAAACACATTCAAATTTTTATTGATGAAAAAATTGATTGGCTGCAACAGTTAGTGTAAGAACACGACACAAGGAATCCAAATGTACATATTGTGGCTGATACAAAGTGCATCATACAAGAAACTCTTATCAAAATTCTTTTCAACACAGTCACAATCGCCCACCTACACACACCAAACCTGTGTGTTCAAGGAAGTCAAATACTTCCTCATTTTAGCCATCATTACAAATCTTATGGCTCAGATATTTCCTCTTCTTTAAGTTCCTGAAATTAAATACATGTCATTAGAACAACCGGCAAAGAAGCAGGTCTTGTGTGACCATGCCACAAAGATGCTTTTTAGCTTTACCTTGATTCTCTCCATGGCCTCTGTCTTCTCCTCAGGGGAGACAGGAGCTTTGTCAAGTCGCTCCAGCTGTGGCAGGAGAACCAGTACACTCAGCCGGTAGTCTGTTGTTTCCACCAGAGGATTCTCAGAAAGGACCAAAGCTCGCAGAGTTTTTGACACGAGCCCAAGGCATTGAAGGGCATTCTCATCTAAGATTGCATTGCCTCTACGGGGGAGAGACACAGAAAGATATATATGGGATATATGATTTTATTTGGTGTTTTTCTGGATTGATGATTGTGATACAACTGTGTACCTGACATTGAGGTATTGGAGACACTTCATGTTGGGGCTGAGACCATCCAAAGTATCTAGCTGGTTGTCTCGAAGGTGAAGAATGGTGAGGCGCTCTAACCTCTCTAAACCCTCCAGGTGTTTGATAACGTTTTGGGCCTGAACAGAGAGCAAGAATAGTTACAGGGGGTATGATGGGTATTAAGATTACCTCATCAAGTGTGTTGATGAGGTAATCTTAACCAAAATCATTAAGCAAATCAGAGAATCCTTTTACTTTTATTACCAGATACAATTGCCGCAGGTTGGGAAGGTTGATGCCATCAGTGGTATCCAGGTGGTTTCCCCTCAACTCTAGAGTCACCAGGTTGGCAAAACAGCCACTCTGAAGACCATTCACACTTTGAATACCGTTACCTGCCAGAGAGGCCCTATACATTAGGCACCAGATATTTCATATTAAAATTTAGCTGGATAACAATGTTATACCCAAGACTGACTGATAACACACGGGATAGTAAATCCATATGTCTTGTCACTTCCTTAATTTCAAATAACAGTGATGGTTAACTTTTCCTTATTTGACTAACCTCACCTTTGGACACTCTGGACTAGTTCAACACATAATCAGTTATTCACATGATGTCATAGAAATACCACTTATCCTGAGATAAAAACCAAAAGACCAACCTGTAAGATTGAGGCTCTCCAAGGCAGGCCCGGCCAGGCCGTCAAGGCCTGTTAGCCGGTTCACTGCCATACTCAGCCACTGCAGGTAGGTCAACTGAGCGAAAGGTTGCCCTTTGAAGCTCGCCACAGCATTACTGTCAACCTGCAGGAGGACAGTTGCATTCAAGATTTACCATCAGTTAGAGTGAATGATACTGACAGCCCCAGATGTTTCCTCTTATAAACTTATAAGGCGCTACTTGCCTTCAGCCAGAGCAGCTGCGTCAGAGATGCCAGAGGAGAAAGATCAGTAAGGTGGTTGTTGGATACATCCAGAAAACGTAGGTGAATATAACTGCTGATTGCAGCTATGTCAGTCAGTCCTCTGCGCGATGACAAATGGAAAATTAGTATAACTTCAAAAAGATAGCCACAATTCAATGAGAATAACCTGAACTTAAAGTTACAGGGCAAAAGGTGGCCAATTTTTCTATGCATGTACTTTTGCCCCCTTACTTGTCTTTTAGGTCCACTTTGACAAATGCATGTCCAAGTCCATTTCCTGTTCGGCAAAGCAATGACAGCCCCTGCATTATGGTTTCTTGGGTCAAATGGCAAACCTGTACCTGTGAGAAGGAGGATATCAAAGGATCATGCGTGTCCAACCTGTTGGTGATATCAACTCACAGGGGATTAAAAGTCTACTACAGGACCCAACCAATTACTATTTTATTGTTAGTAAAACACAGGATAGAGGGTGCCCTATGCTGTGCAGATTGTTAAGCCCCTTGAGGCAAATTTGTGATAGTGGGCTATAAATAAACCTGACTTGACCTCAGAGAAAGTGCAGCCTTCAGGGGAAAAATAAATTCTTAATTAGTGGCTAAATGTTAATACACGGCTGCACCCTACAGTTTTAGAATTAGTTAATACAGTCCCACCCCCCTTCTGTTTTGGGTTAAATGGTGCACACTCTCAAAAAAATATATATTTAATGCATTTCATGACATTTGACACATGGTTAACCTAAGAGCATGGGAATCGAGTCACGTCTGGGATTTGTTTGGGATGAGACCTGGGATTTTCAGGGGAAGAGGAGTGTTTACTCCACCTCTAACCCATCTTTTAGTACTACACACTGTTCTTGTGAAATAGATTGTGATTTAAACACTGCACTGGCTACAGTCCCAACTTCCAGGGAACGTCTATTATGCAAAATGGGGCAAATGTAGTTTTGCTAATCGCGTGATTTGTTGTCTATATTCCTTCAGAAGTTACCACTCAGGTAGCAATACCTTCTCGTCCTCTCCGACTCCTCCTTGATGCGTCTCTTCCTCTCCCTCTAAATCCGAAAAGACTGCATCTTCATCCATCTCAGACATCCTGGTCAACAGCAGGCGGACCAGTTGTTAGCTAGTCCCAGTGACTGCGTAACTAGATATTACTTTATAAAACCGACAGGAACTTACTGGTGTTAACTCTTTATAAAAGTAGGCGCATTTTATTTCTGACGGTCCCCTCGAGCAACGGCGTTTGTTGACGTTGCCATGGAAACGGAGCAGCCGCAACATCTGCGGGCCAAGATGTTGCGTTACAGATCTCATTACAAGAGTTACATTATATTCCTCTTTTTTAACCGCCGACTTGCAAAAACACTGCTTTGGAAATTTCAAGTTTATAATGTTGAAATAGTAACTACTCTTGCCCACACAAGACATCAATAAACGATTGTGATGAAAATGTGTTATTCTGAATGCATTTACATGAGCTTGATGAAACAGTTACATTGTTGAACAGACACAGAAATAAAAAATAACTTTCTCCAGAGACAACTATGTATTTCCATTGTGAATTAACAAATCATACTACACTTTTCATCTACACACTAACGTTAGTGAGACCCAGTCCAGTTCACAAGGCCACAGTCTCTTCTACAATGTGTACAGTTCATGCCCAGCTTGGTCATTCACTGAATGACGAGGCATGTAGCATTAAATTAAAAAAATATATGGTGCATAGACAGTAATATTAGAAAAACCCATTTGCTGCCTTAAAGATCTACACTGATCTTTCATTTCCAAACAGCAAATGTTTCCCAACCACATAAAGCTTGTTTATCACACACACACACACACACAAGCTCTGAAGCAAGGGAGAACTCAAAACTGCATCATTCAGGAAGAAAGCAAAAAAGTGCATTCTGTGCAATATCCTGACATTCACTGCTACAGGATCAGTTCATGAGTGTATTACCACTGTTGAGGTAATTGTGATGTCAAACCAAACTTAAGAGGTTTATCTATAGATATCTATATGATGTTAATGGTGAAGTGGTGCGTGCTAGGTTTTGTCATTGTCCTGTCTTTTTCACGAAGAGGGAAGAGATTTCAGGGCGAGGGCTCACTCCACTTGCATATTGCGCAACAGAAGCCCCTTTTTCACACCTCCCTGCAGCATCCTGGCACCGAGACTAGTGCCTGTGATCCCATCTCTAAAGAGAGAAAGAATAAAACAATGTTGAGCAAAAGTAGATAAAGTCACATCCACCATTACTGGCAAATGGTTGCACTGGAATAGTTGTGCATTGTTCGGTGTAAGCAACAGGCCTTAACATAACAGTCAGTACAATTACAAACAAGAACTTCACTGTACATAGCTGTAGTTAAAATAGAAAACCCTGACTTAAACGGTACCAGAGGAACGATGCATGGTAGTATCTATTATTTTGCAAACGACCACCATGGCACAACCTGAAACAACTAAGACTTCAACATGGATAGCCTGTTTTGTTACTTCACTTCTGCTTACATGGGGTTAAACCTCCTCTTCTTAGGATCAGGAGGTTCAGGTGCATCTGCAAATCTCTGCAATCAAAACAAAGAGGAAAATGAAAGAAATACCAAGTGCACTCAATCAGTAACAAAGCAATACTCTATTCAACATTGTCCAACTCCTAGTCAGACAGAGGCTTGACCAACCTCTTTGCCTGCAACTTCCTGCTGGACTCTTCTCTGCTCCAAGTTTTGCTGAGGGCAGACATGATTACAAGTGGAATGTCATTAGGCTGCAACTGTGTCATCTTTAGACACACTTTAGATAACAGATAGTAAAGAATGTATGAGACAACAATTTAAAACACTGAAAACAGGTTGGCTTTCCAGTCAGGAGTGAACAGATATTTATTTATAATTATTTCTGCAATGTTTGTAACAATGTGAAATTGTATTCAAAGTGTTTGTGTAACCACCTTATGTAGCTCAGAGAGCTGCTGGTGCCGGATGAGGGCCTCCTTGCTGGGGAACTGCCTCCTACACAGCAGACAGGCCAGTTTAACCCAGTCTGTCATTCTCCCTTCCCTCTCATCTTTCTCGCCTCCTTCTTCATCGCTGTCAGTTTCTCCACTGTAGGCTGGGACCAGGCCCTGCTGCTGAGGTGGGGAAAGCTACAGAAATAAAATGCAAGATCAAAGATTGAGGAACAGATACAGAGATAATAATTGTATGCCTGAAAGGTTTTGTAACATCCTCTACAAAAAAATCCAGTGTGTTAGAAAAACGACGAGACCCAACACCGATATAACAAATACATCACTGTGGCGTGGTCCTTACTTCTGCACTTTGTCGAATCTGGTCCAGAAACATCTGAGGTCGTTCAGATAGTGCCCCCTGCAGAACAGAGAAGCAAAATTAGTACAGTGTGTAGTGTGTGTTGTGTGGTGTGTGTGTGTAGGGGTCACACACCTTTTTCTCCAGAACAGCATAGCCTGCATCAGCACTAGCAGATTCCCGGCGGTCATCTAGGCGACTGTAGCCAGGTGCCCTAGTGTTGCCAGGTGGTAGCGCCGTGGAGCTGACGGCAGGGGAGGTGGAGACAGAACGCATGTTCTCTTTCTGTCTGTTGAGACTCTTAGCCCAACGCTCCATATCTTTGGCAATCTGTTAATATAAACCCCAAGAAATGAAAGTGAAGCAGTGTGGACTGAACAGAGAAAGATTTACATTTTTGAAATTAACACGAAAAGTCATCAGCCCTTCAATAAATACTACCTCTAAAATATTCAGTTTTTGTTGAAAATATGCAAGATAGCTATGGTTGTTTTGGTCAGAATATATTCATTTTGAACTGAACTGTATTATACTGTAAGGTGTTGTTATTTTGTCCACTAACAGGTGTTAAATTATTTGAGTTGTATAAATGTCAATCAAAAAGCAAAGAGCAAAGCAAACAAAAGAACACTTTATGACTGAGGTTTACTTTGAAATCAATAGGTACATTTAATTTTCTGTGCATGTCCGCCAGTACTTGAACTTGTGTCCAGTATGTAGAGTACCTGTTGAGCTGTTTTATTCTTGGGTTTGTCTTTTTTCTCCTTGCTGCCAGGGGAACCAAACAGTGAGTCTGAAGGGGCTGCTCCCATGGGAGCACCTTCAGTGTTTGACTGGCTGGCAGCAGGAACGTAGTTGTGCTTCTCTCCATCCCAGTACATGTACTGCTGAGTGTGAGGGTTGTAGTAGTACTGCAAAGAGGAGGGTCACACAAAACCATACTGAAATGCTGAGTAAGAGGACACATTCAGACAAGTCTTTCAAAAAGGGCTGGCTTAACACTTAGATTGCAGGACAATCACCACTGTTTACCTGGGAGTTAGGGTCATAGTAGAGTCCTGTGAGTGGGTCGTAATAGTAGCCAGAGCTTTCATCATACTGGTATGTGGACACATCTGGCACAGCTAAAATCAAAGACACAGGACGTTCACCTCAGGGTCAGATATCAAATTACAAAACCTTTAACTGATCACAAACGCTTAGCTTGACTGTTAACGGCAGCATCGTGATTCATATACATAATAAAACATAAAATTAACATCTAACAGTGACCCACCCAAAAACTATCTTGTATGCATGAATTCATCATCTACTTGCAGTTATTAGTGAAGATGTTAATTCAATGCTTTTTTGAAGCTAACCCTCGATTCATAAAGTTGTTTGCGTAGCCCCTTTGGGGTTGAACACCACAAATAAACTCTAAACTTGTAGGGAACACGGGACACACAAAGCCTTACGGTATTGCTGGAGCTCGTGTTCAGTGCCTGGGGTAGCAGGTTGGCTGGGAGCAGCCAGTTGTGGCTTTCCTACAATCTCAACCTGCGGAGAGAGAGGGAGCTCTTAAAAACAAGAAACTAATGGCAAGAATATGAAGAATACAAGAGGTAAAGAAGAAAAGCAAACAGTAATATTGTACCGGTGTGGCCAGTGTGGTGGTAGCTGTTGTGGTGAGAGCAGTCAGGGTATGAGTGAGAGGCTGGTGCACGACTGCTGATCCAGATGTCACGGCCTCCGATGAAACGGCAGCTGCACATGGGCAAGCACACAAAAACAGGTTCAATTTCAGTTCCAAGTTCAATTCTAATGTATACAGCTATATGGATCATATGGGTAATATTCTCTACATACTTAGCATTTGTGATACCAACCTGGGGCTGCTCCTCCTGTGTATGCCCCCATCAGGGTTGCTCCTGCACTGGGCAGACCAGCAATCCTGGCATCTGCGTGGCCCTTGAAAGTTGTGCCGTCTAGCCCTGAGTATTCATTTCCTTCTTGATTGTATGTTACTGCTGCCCCCTGCTGATATACTGCTGTATCTATACTCTGGCATCCACCCGATCCATTCTGAGCAGTCTGAGAATGAAGCAAAACACTAAACAATTCAGAGCAATCATAAAAATACAATTTGATATTAAAGATGTTTTGCACCCTAATGTTTTCATAACTGTACCGATAGAATATTCAGACAGGTTACCTGCGTGACAGCCCACTGTGCGGCAGCTATAGCTGTGCTGGCCACTGTAGCAGCACTCACTCTGCTGCCATCCGTCAGGAACACATCACTGGCATGCAGAAGAAGAGGCAGAGTGAGTCTAGTGACCTACATTTCAATAAAGCTTTTCTTGTGATGCAAAAATACAACAGCCACTTTAGTTTTAGGCTACTTATGTATTTTAGGTAGCGTTTTCTGATCCACCTTATTCACATAACTAATTTGAGTTTTAATACGATGTGGTAATCGCTAATTGGGACCCACAATATTATTCTTTGTGTAATAGCTATAATGTACGGTACTTTTGTACTTTCTTTGCAGCCAGGTTTGGGTGTGTGAGTGTTTACCGTTTGGAGCCTTTGGCAAACTCCACCACAATAGTCTTTCCATCAATAGAGAGAGCTGGCTGAAGGGCCTGCAAGATCTGCAGCAGCTGAGATGCCTCCTGTTGGATTACAATTACACAGACCTGTGAGGGTGCATGCATTTGTGTGTAATTGCCTATGTGTGCATGTGTGTTTAGGATAAAGCTTATTACAAAATCATTAGCACACAAAAATGACAAAATGTTTTCTTTATGGATTAATCTAATCTGAATACAGTTTGATTTAATACATCTGTCTAGCACTCATGCATGTGTGTGTCTGCCTCATCATGTTTCTCACCACTATGGTAGAGAGCTGTAGAAAGGCAAAGCCCCTGTTGAGATGTGTGTGCTTGTCCTTGATTAGGCGAACATTGGAAGGGGAGAGAGTGGCAAATGGAGCCAAAGCAGATAAGATGGCTTCCAATGGCGTATGCGGGCCAAGGTTTCTTAATATCAGAGCTGGTGTAAGAGAGGATGAGAAAAGATGATATTCTTGTTAATGCACAAGATTTAACAATTGAAATAGCAAGGTAGACAAAAAACGTTTCAAAACATGATAAAATACAAGTATTTGCCAGAATTCATATTAAACAATACTTTCAAAAAGTACATATAAATCAAACCAATTAATAACATAATTAACAAACAAATATAGAAAGGGTACATGAAAAATATGTCTTCCTGAAGGGAAGAAGAGATTGCCATGGGGGGGGGGGGGGGGGTCAAGAAATGGACTTACTGTCATTGGCAACATCTGCCTGCTGTGTAGCCTGTCCTGGGTTGACAGTAGGACCAGAAGAGTGGTAGGGTGCTGGCAATGGCAATAAGCCTTGGGCTCCCTCCTTCTGAAGACCAACGGGCAAATCCCTCTGCAACAGAGGCAACTTCAGCTCTGCCTCTGGGAAAAGACAACATGCCATTATTTTATCATTATATAGTGAGAGAAAGCTTGTGTTATTGTAAGAGAGACAATAGTTGTGATATTTACGGTAGCTGGGTTAAACTTTACCTGATTTAGGCACACTGCATTTGAAGCACTTCTCTCTCCTTTTAAAGTTTTGCACACCACACTGTTGAAATGGTACATGACCTACTGTTAAAAGACTTCTTCAAAGAATGCATACAAGTCACACACAGAAATTTACATTTTCATGTATGCATGCCACACGATGCAAACACACAACCTTGTTGCAGAGCCAGTCCTCATTGGCACGTGGCTTTGGGTCGCTGTAGTGCATTGACACTCTTTGTCCCAGAATTGACAGCACTGCCTGAAAGAAAAAGAAAGAGGGAAAGGGAACAAAGAATGATTATCAGCAATAATTGGGCCACACATGCCAGAGAAAGGCCTCATCTCACAAGAGATGAGATAGAGAGAAAGGGACGAGAGGGAGAGGGGGGACAGAGAGAAAGAGAGTAGAACTGAGGCTGAAAGAAAGAGGACACCAGAGAATTGCAACCTTCAGCTTTAGGAAATTGGGACGGACTGAGATGGTGTATGTGTAGTGTGTATGCATGTCCATTTTTAAGGACAATGTGTTTTGTTCAATTGTGTCATCCCTCCCCCCTTAAGGGGAAACCTTTTCACAGTTTTCCACACATCCCATCCCACTGTCACCACCTTCGCCCCCCAAATAGACAATAGCTCCATCCTAACGATGTAATAATGGTAGATGACCCAGATATGAAAGGTTCAAAGACAAGAAAATGAAGTACTATATTGGTTCTGATTCAACATACAATAGACCATGTGAGAAATTAGATGTCAGACTATCCCAGAGGTGGTACTGTAAACTTAGGAGAGAGAACATGTCACTGAAGAAAGAGAAGCTTGTATTGGACAAATGATGAGCAAATGTGACTGGTAGAGTCCAGTTATGAAAACTATGCCGTTGGGCTCCAGACATACAGACGTCAGCATGATGTAACATGAATTTGCCTGTTTGTGGAATTCTGTATAAGTAGAAAGAAAAGATAAATTTTCCCTCAAAGTATAGACCTACCTACCTTGGGGACAAAACTCATTTCTCCAACTCTGTGTGTGTATGACATACTGGAATGCATCATGTGCACATGCCAGGGCTTGATGTGATTGTACATTTGTCCTGATATTAACCCATATATCCCATTGTATGCATGTATATATGTGTATGTGTGTCTGTGTAGGGGAGAGTGACCTGGTTGGTCTCCATCCAGCGGGTGGCCTCCTGTATGACATTAAACTCGACGAAGGCGAATCCTCGGCTCTGACCTGGACACCGCCCAGCGCCATGGTAACCGAACAACAACAACAACAACATAACAACAACGCAGTGAGGGGTTAGTGCTTCATGTCCAGTGGAGAGAGAGACCCTGTATCAGCACTAATCAAATAACTCATTGCTTCCTCTCTCCCTTGGAAATAACACACTTGACAGCCAGTTGTAGAGATGCTGTCAAATTCTCTGCAAGGGTGGGAGGACGCAATGTCAAGTATCTCAACAGGGTGAAGGAAAGTGGGAGAGAGAGGGAGGATCCTACCCACTCATCAGTTTGAGTCTGAGCTCTTTGGCTGTGAATGATGAAGCACCCAGGCAGAACGAAAATACACACACAAACCAAAAGTCACGTGTGTGATAAAACATGCTCACAAGCAAAGTATGGTATTTCACATGTGCATAGCTAATAAATAGCTAGTAAATTGCTGGGTTGTTAGAAGAAGCCATCTGTCAGCATCACCTCCATGTAAATTTTCAGGTGTCGCCTCCATTGTTCCGTCCACTGGGTCTTCAACTCCAAACAGGTTGTCAGAACTCAGCTGTCAATCAAGGTTCAGAGGTCACTGAAAGTGACCAATCATAAGAGGGCCAGTGCCTCCCTTGGTTTCCGCCCCCAAACTGTCAAAAGTCAGGTCGATTCGTGCGCGCAGAATTCAACTTCGAGGGCAGGGTTGACCAGCGAGAGCCATCTGCCCTCCAGCGCACGCATGCTGTTTAGTTCTGCACACGCAGGCGCAGTTCTCTGCCTCTCTCTGTGTTTGGTTTCTCACTCGCAGCTGCCTATACAAATCTCGGTTGTTGACATTGTGTGTGAGGACTTAGGGAAGTGGCAGTTAATATCCGCACATGTGAAATACTGTAATTTGCTCGTGAGCACGTTTTATCACGCATGCGACTTCTGGCAGAAATCTGGCGCCATACACGCACACACACACACACACACACACACACACACCTACTTTAAGAGTCAGAGTGCAGTCTGAACTATGTAGCACTGTGGTGTAATGTCTTATCTTAAGTGCTCCATATCCTGTTTATGCATTTCTATAACTGATTGACAACATATTTAAATTTATAACTTTTTAAAAATACACTGTGTATCGTATCACATGGAGTGTAATCACAAAAGGTCATCATTTACATTTCAAACTCAGAGTGACTTGTCCTAAAAACAGAGAAACAGTGATGTAAAGGTGAGAAAGACAGAGCAGTGCGGGATACTGTAAGTGTGCCCGAGTCAGAGACACACCTTACAACCAGTGAGTTAGCAAAGAGGGAGGCCAGTGAAACAATGACCTTAATGGGAAACCTTTAGAAAAAGACAAGCTTTTCTGAGTGGTATGGATGACACTAGCATAGCTGAGAGGTAGCTGCAACATTTATATCCTGACACTCACGCACCCAAAAATAGCTACAATGACAAACACAATCAAACAAATTCTGCTTCCACTGCTCATTGACAGTTAGTTTGTGAAGATTGTTCATCTACTCAGACACATCTCAGTTCAAGACAGATGAGGCAGAATCATGAAAGGGTAAAAACAAGAGAGCCAAGGCAAAAAGGAAAATTAAAGCCATGGAGTTAAGATCTATAACCTATGGCTGTATGCATGCAATCTTGTCTTAAAGGCAACTGTGGATAGGACTCTCCTTTGAAGAGTGCATGGAAGTTTTGTTGCCCTGTGGGTGCTAGCAAGAACTCAGCAGACCAAAGAATCAAAGCAGCAATCTAAGAAAAAAGCCTTTATATAAGTATGTAAATATTATTGCTCTTCGTGCCAGTTATCTATTCCGCGGTCAGCGTATGAAGAAAAAAGTGACAGTGAGAGAGAAGGAAATGGAAAGGGAGGTCACTTATTAATAAGAGAGAGAAGACCGAGCAGATAAGGGAAAGTCACCTGAAAGAGCAATGAAAATGAAAGAGCTGGTAATGGATGAGTGTGACACAAAGGGAAAACGGGAGCATAAAGAACAGAAAAATAATTCGGGTCAGTGGACAAGTTCTCACCTGAAGATTTGTTTCTCATGAGGCGAACCTCTCTTGGCTGGATTCCCTGCTCCTGAAGTTGTACCCGGATCTGTGAACACAGAGGCATTATAGCCATTTAAGCCTGCCGACAACAGCGCATCATCAGACAACTGTAGAGACAAACATGCCCAGGAGACATACACTTACCTCATTGGCGGTGGCATTGGGTGGCAGCATGCGAAGCATTATGATGTTGCTTGGCCTCTGGTTGTGGTCTAGATCTGCACGGTAGTCCTGGTCCCTCTGATCCATCTCCTCAAGGGACAGGTCTGGACCAGCACTCCCACAGTTATGCTCCTCGGCCCCCACTGGAAACGCCTGCATACCACAGTCACAAATTAGCAACCGATATCAACAACAAAATTACATTGTAGCAGTTCTATAAAGAGGATGGACTTGTTATGGCTTACCCTCCTCTTCACGGCCCCACGAGAAAACCTGTCCTCCTCTCTCTGTCTTGTGGTATTGAATTCCATCTGTTCAGAATGGGCACCACCACGACCCCAGCTGCCATCCCTATTTCCTGAAAGCGAGCCACTGTTCTCAGGAAAGCTTCTTCCACCTCTCCCCCGACCCCTTTCCTGTAGGCCAGTCCGTAACGGCTCAAACTCCCGCCGGGATCCCTCCTCCTCTCTCTGGAGCATGGTAACAGCCATATCAGGCTGTGACTGAGAGCAAGGGGGCCACGGGAGCCCTTTCCCCTCACGCCCAATGTCCCCTCGGCCATCTCCTCTTTGGTGAAACCCCGGGCGGTCTAGGAGACAACCTGGTGAGAAGTCACGGACACCCAGTGATTGCGCGTCGTGGCCGTATAGTCTGTCCCCCTCTGCTTTGACATCATATCCTGTTCCAGCCTCCTCATCCTCTTGGCCATAGCCTCTGTAGTCCATGTCCCTAAAGTTGTGATCGTTGTGGGTGTTGCCATAGCGACCTGTGCGGTCACCTCGCCCACCCCTGCGGACCATGAGAGACAATGTGAGGGCCACATGTACCGTTTAAGGGGGAAAAGTATCAAATTAATGTTTAACTCACCTCCGTTCATAGTCCATGTTGTTCCACTGACTCTGCTCCTGTCTTTATTCTATTTGGTTACAGCATTAGATACCCTGGAAGTACATGTGCAATTTACTCTTTTGAATGGGAGGCAATTATCAGGAGGACTACAGTAAACTGTGCAGACTCTGAATATACCTTGTCAGACTTATAACAGACTACTAAAGCCCAGAGGCAGGTAGCATGGTCTTAGTTCACGCTCCAGGTTAGCTGCATTTTTGAAGACTGCAGACTTGCCCAACTTTGAATTAGATCACCTTAGTCACTGTTTTACAAAGTCACATATAAACAAACTGATACACAACCTTGCATCACTAGTACGCCTGCGTGCGCAATGCACATGCACAAGCTTACGCTCCAAAAAGGAGTATTCAACAATGACGTGTGGCGGTCATCTCGGTTAGCGTACAAGCTAACAATTTTAGCATGAGGTTGGCTAGCTACTCCAGACTGCAAACGTCTGTCAACCATTGCAAACACAATAACTCCAGTTGTATGTGAAATAGGACAAACACTTACCAGTGCCACGTGTAACCAACGATAATTCGATAAATGTCACGTTGAAGCCCAGGTAAGGATGCTTTTTTTTCGTGAATCCAGTGTAATTATTTTCCAGGGAAACAAGTGTAAAATGGCCACAGCAAGACAACATTTCAGAGTGGGAGGGACCAAAACCCGAATCTGGTACGTGATTGGTGCTTGGAGAGCGACAGAACACATTCATGTCGACGATGATTGGACAAGACAAACAGGCCAACCCTACACCAGTAGTCCACATGACTGACGGAAACCTGAGAGGACACGCAGGGCACCATCTGATGCGTTTCTGTAGGAAATCTTCATCTCAGATATAAAATCATAGAATCAGATAATTTGACAGGTTATGAGTATATTTATTTGGGAAAGAAAATTAATTCCAGAAATATAGGGAAGATTGCTGTAGTTATTAATGAATGGATCAAAGAACACATAAATACCTTACAACAGAAAACCCTATCAGCTTTATTTAAAAAAGAAAATCCAGAAATCTTGACATGTCACAATACAAAAATGGAAAGAAAAAAAGCTATACCATCCAACCCCCAAAACCTTCCAGCCTTGCACCCAAAGCTTGACCTTCAATTAATTAAATGAAACAATACTACAGTTACAGTTTATCATTTAACTGACATAAGCTGATCATAACAGCAGGATTAAGTAAAATGATTAAAATATACTAAGAAAATTGAAGACAACAATAAAAAGTTATAGTACAATAATGACAATATTATTAAAAGGGGAATGGGGAGAGTTGAATAAAAGGCAAACTTGAAATACACATCAATAACATGTCCTTACAAGGCCTTGTAAGACATACAGTACATAATGGACATTATAGTAATAAGATGAGCCTATCATCTATCTGAAAGAATATTCAACTACACCACTCATGATTTGACCCACTGATTAACACAATTCGATGAATCTCTGGTACACACTAAAAAGGTCCTAAAAACTCATGTTTAACCTGATTGTGCTTCTAGGTATTGTACAATGTCTTCCAGTAAGGTGAAGGTTTCTATGTCACTCTGAGTTGCTGTTAATTCCGTTACCCATCTGACCCATAAAATGTGGCCATCAGGGGTAACTTTGGCATGGAAACGGGTTAGGTGAGTGACGCAGAAGGCCTTTCCATGCATACAGTACGTAGACACATATGTTAATACACACCCACACAAATATACACATTCATTGCATGCAGACCTGCACTGGAGAAAACAAACCACCATACAGTTGCACATACACACGCACACGCGCACTCACACACACATACACTTAAGTACAGGTAAGTAATTCAGTATGGGAAAATATCTCATACAATCTAGTTTAGGCATACCCCTGCATAGCGCCTGAGTCAGAATATGGGCCTGAAGGAGCCAAGCCAATGACAGGGAGAAAGCATTCACAAATGTGATGTGTGGACTACAAATGGCAAAATAATACCCTATCTAATTTATGAATCCCTACCCCACAACTTACTCTTCTTGACCACTGCTCTCAAGGCACTACATGTAGGCGATACTGTGTAAATCCACTAGGACATGGTGTTAATTCAAACCAGTTTTAAATGTATGTCTTTATGTCTCATGTCCCCATTGTCTTTGGCCTGGTAAGGACCTTTTCTCTCTCTTCATTCTAATCATGGCACATTTAAATCAGTTTACATCTACTCAACTTCAAATCAACCCCCACCACCTGCCCCACAGACTCTCGATCTGAAAGTGTTTGATAGATGCAAGCAAAATGGCACATAACCTAATTTATAGACTAGAGGTCAGTAGAAGGTGGTAGGTGTAGAAGCCTATCGAATAATTTAAGACCTGCTTTAATTTGCTGAGGGTAATTGGGTGTTCAGAAATCGAGCATCCGCAAAACCTTTCAGGGCCCTCCCCAATATTTTCCCCTATGTCAAATCTCAATGGAAGCTGCCTTTTCCAGCTGTGCTTGACGGCAGATCCCTCTTCTCACAGAGCCTATAACAGAAGACAGGTGGACTTCTTGCCACGCTTCTTGGCCTGCAGTGCTGCCCTAGTTGCCATCTCAAAGACTTCCCTAACACCATCTTTGGTTTTGGCAGAACATTCTTGGTAGCCGTAGGCACTGATGCGGTTCGCCATCTCTTTGCCGTCTTCATATTTAACTGGCTCCTGGAGACACATGTCAGAGAGAACGTGGACATACAGTATATACCCACAAATGTGCAGATACCAGCATGGTTTGAACCTGAAAACGTACCTGTTTCATTTTGGCAAGCTCTCGTCTGGTGTGATCATCATTGCGCAGATCTTTTTTATTGCCCACCAGGATGATAGGAACATTTGGACAAAAGTGTTTCACTTCAGGTGTCCACTTTTCGGGAATATTCTCTACAGAGAGTAGAGGAAAAGAACGCATTAATTAGCAACATATCAGTTTAAAAATCACACGGTCTGCAATACATAGTGGTGAGGCTGTTGCAAAGACAATACCTAAACTGTCAGGGCTGTCTACAGAGAAGCACATGAGAATAACATCAGTGTCGGGGTAGGAGAGAGGCCTCAGTCTGTCATAGTCTTCCTGACCTGCAGTATCCCAAAGCGCTAGCTCTACCTGAGAAAACAGAGAGTTACATGTACAGATGGATGGATGAAGAATCTTTAAAAAATTTGTGATGGAAAATCATGTCTAATTGATGTTCATTGCATTGCATTTGAACTGTCACCTTCAAACGTCATTTAGGAAAAATTGATTTTAGAGCAGAAATTATAAGTTGATTATATAGATACAGAAAATTAATCAGCAACTATTTGATAATCAATTAATTGTAGTTATTTTTAAAGCAAAAATGCCAAAAGAAATTCACTTGTTCTATCTCATCAAATATGCCTGTTTTTCTGGTTCTTAGTTTCTTATGATAGGAAACTGAATATCTTTGGATTTTGTACAATTGGTAGGACAAAACATGCAATTTGAAGTAGAGCTGCAACGATAAGCAGTTTTAATCGATTACTCAATCAACAAAAACGTAATCGGCATCTATTCTTGTATTGGATTGATCATTTAAATAAAAAAAATGTCATGTTTTTGATACTGCATTACGGCATGTTTTTCCTTTTTGGGTTTTGGACTGTTGTTCAAACAAAACAAGACATTTGATGTCACCTTGGGCTGCAGGAAAGCGTGAAGGCCATTTTTGTCTTTTTGGCGTTCTACAGATCAAGCAATTAATCGAGAAAAGAAGTCGACAGATTAATCGACAATGTTAATGCCCGTTAGTTGCAGCTCTAATTTGAGGATGCGACCGTGGACATTTTTCGCCATATGGTGATGTTTTACAAATCAAACAACAACGCTGACAATGTGATGCAAGTGAAAAATATTATTACTCATTTTGCTAGGCACCTGCACAGCCTCGTCAGGGACCCCTCCCAAGACCCTGGTTTGCAGCCAGTGTTTTCTCTCTCACCTGTTTCCCATCCACTTCAATGTCTGCCACATAGTTCTCAAACACCGTGGGGACGTAGACCTCTGGGAACTGGTCCTTACTGAAGACGATGAGCAGACAGGTCTTCCCACAAGCACCATCCCCAACTATCACCAGTTTCTTCCTGATAGCAGCCATCTATGGAAAAGGGTCCAAAACAAGGTTATACTTGTATACAAGGTTATCACGAGTCACTACTCTCCACTAATAATTCACCCACACTTATTTTAGTAATAGTGTACTGATGCACGAACACGCCTAAGATTTATAAAAACTTTATGGTGCAATTACAATGCCTTGCTATGCTTCCAAGTCCCCCCCGATTGGCACATAACGTTAAAGAAACAGCTCAGGCAGAAAACGTTAGAAACACTTAGCAGACCGGCCTCCTTATATCTTACAGGAGTTTCAATTAAAATATCTTGATGTGCGACATAAATCTGAACCAAACCGGCCCGACTGACAAACAGGGAGGCTGCCTCGGAGGTAGAGGGTGTAAACACACAACATTTCCGTGCCGTGTTCCCATTCCTGCTGAAAGGCTGTGCAGTGTAGTCCGGGCCTGTCAAACCAGCTAACGTTAGCTAGCAAGAAAGCTAACGGTGTTTCCCGTGGTCTTGACTAATGTCATTCACGGTATTCTCTCTGGAACTGTGACTACAGCATTCGTCGTACGACTGTGCTACTTCTGTGAACGCAGCAAGAATCGGCGTAAAGTTTAAAAGCGGTCGCTGAATATGTTTACCGCTTGATGTTTCTGTGTCCGCCTTTCTCCTCTTCCTGACCGACTGGAAAACTCCGCCCACCGCTCATAAGCATGCGCACAATTAGGACGTTCGTCAGCAGGCTGAGGCCCCTTTACTTCATGCAATATGACATACTGTATGAATACAGTTGCATTATTTATTAAGATACATATTAACAAATCAGTTAAATATATTAAACAGCAATAATAATAATAATAATATAGTAAAGTATAATAGAGTGTGTGTATATATATTCCGTTTCATTGGTCTTTTATTCACTGTTTCAAATAGCAATAATGCAATAGCAGTAGACACAAATGTAGAAAAATATATACATGCATATATGAATATACATATAAATCATACTTACAGTTCCTTATTTTCCCCGTAACTGTAAGTTACCATTTTAATATAATTATATATAATATTAAATAATATAAAATATAGCCCATTTTAATATTTTAAAGTTTCAGGGTTAACTGTTAGTATAGGCTGCAGATCATTACATTTTAATTAAAGTACATTTTCACAAAACTGTAGCTTAAAATGTAGTCAGAGAATTAGAACAAGTACGGTGTCACAATTGAGTCCTGAAATGTTGCCTTATTTCTATTCCACCCAAGATTTGATTTTGTTTATTTGGGTTTATGTTAGCAAGCATGAATCACAATTATCTTACATTAAGAGCTCTGCATCACTGTACACCAGTCACTTCTGCTACAGTCTACAGTCTGTCTGAGATGCCTCAGCTCTCACACTGAGGCCCAAAAGCATCTCCATGATTTAGGAGCGGAGATCCCCTCTTCAAGCCACCTTAAAATGAGCGTGACTTCTCTCTCGTCCTCCGCGGAGTTGATCTGAGCTCAGTGAGAAGTTCATAGATGCCAGAGTTACATCATTGCTGCTTCTATTTGTTTCTATGGACACTGGAGGTAACGTTGATCTGATTGGCTGCCTGGCTCAGCCATTCTCAGGTCTATTTCCTGACAGTGGTGGTGGTGGCGCTGCTGTTGCTGCGCTGGTAGAACAGCACGTAGGCTTGATTGGTTTGAAGCTGGTTTTCTGAGACAGGAGTCACGCTGTAGGTGGGTAGATGGAGAGTAATCATGAGAAACAGCTCCAGGTTTATATAGAAGGTGTCACAATACAGATGACCCATAGACAAGTAGGCTTTTTAAACAGATTATCTATGACACATAGTTAGCAGGGCATTGCATATTAAAACAGAAATATTTGGGTGCAGGGGGAGTCTCACCTGCAGTCATTGTAGAAGCACCAACCATTTTGATCTGAACAGCAGGCTGTGTAGTGGCCCATGTTCACCGTACCGGCATGGTTACATATTGCATATAAATCATACAGAACTGGGCCTGTGGGGACACACACACATATCATAACCTACTTACTCCATTCCTCAAAAATCAGTATTCCAAGTTTGCAAAGTATGGAATAATCTACCTATCTGTCACATCCAAAAACTACCACACTACCAAAAACATAAAATTTAAAAATAGCACCTAAGCTGTGGCTGAGCTGTTGATTATATGCTATATTGCTGTTCTGGTAGCCCATCTTGTCATGAAACCATAACATCGATATGGTTTAAGTACAGCTAGAGACCTATTCTACAAATCGTCTCCCATGTGTCTTGTTTTGCTCAGCCGTCTATCACAATAAAATAAGTCCCATTTTTTAACCTCTCCTGCACATTTTATTATTTCAACCTAATAATAATAAATGACACACAGTTCACACACTTGGACCAAACAATGCATGTAAAAGGAGATCATACATGGATGGAGGAATAAATGAGACATGTACAAGGATATACTGAAAGAAAGGCTTGGTTGTGTTACCACAGTCGACAGGTCCGTACGGTCCAAGATCCAGGTTAGTGTGTGGGAAGGACACATATACTGTGCTTTTACTGATAGACCACCGTGACGTGGTAAAGCGATTCAGATCTGATTGAGACTGTTAAGCATCATCATAACATGAAACATATAGTTTCTCTAGATGGCATTGCCCTGGCCTCCAGCACCACCATAAGGAATCTTGGAGTTATCTTTGATCAGGATATGTCCTTAAACTCCCATATGCAACAAACTTTACAACAAAAAGGACTGCCTTTTTTCACCTACATAACATTGCAAAAATCAGTCACATCCTGTTTAAAAAACATGCAGAAAAACTAGTCCATAAATGTTTTACCTCTAGGCTGGACTATTGCAACTCCCTACTATCAGGCTGCTCCAATAAGTCCCTTAAGACTGTCCAGCTAATCCAAAATGCTGCGGTACATTTACTGACAAGAACCAGGAAGAGAGATCATATTTCTCCAATATTCTCTACACTCGCCACCTGTAAAATCAAGAATAGAATTTAAAATCCTTCTCCTCATCTACATAGTCCTTAATGGTCAGGCATCATCATATCTTAGAAATAGAGCTCATAGTAAACTACTGTATTACCCCACTAGAGCACTGGGCTCCCAGAATGCATGGCTTCTTATGGTTCCCAGAGCCTTCAGCTATCAAGCTCCTCTCCTGTGGAACTAGCAAACAGTTTGTGTACGGGAAGCAGATACCCTCCTCACATTTAAGAGTAGGCTTCAGACTTTGCTCTTTGATGAGGCTTATAGTAGGGCTGACTCAGGTGAGCCCTGAGCCCCCCCTTAATGATGCTGCTATAGGTCTAGACTGCTGGGAGACTTCCCATGATGCACTGAGCTCCTCTCTCCTCCCCTCTCTCTGTACGCACTCTTATCCCATTGATGCTTGCTACTAACTCGACTGCTTCCCTTTCCCGTAATTGTGTGCTTTCTCTCCTCTCTCTCTCTCTCCCTCTGTTGCTTTCTGCAGGTATTTCTGCCTCCGGATCTGTGGAGTCTGGATCTGTGGTTGCAGCCACCTGCTGCCTCCATGTTCCTGCTATTATTGTTATTGCTCTTATTATTAATATTACTATTATTTTATTAATATTACCATCAGTACCATGACTACTACTATTGCTTTACATCTCTCTACGTGGAACTGAACTGTACTGTTTGTGTGTTCTCTTTCATCATGCTCGCCCCTCTCTACCTCTCTCTCTCAACCCAACCAGTCGAGGCAGATAACCGCCAAACCAGAGCCTGAATCTGCTCGAGGTTTCTGCCTGTTGAAAGGGAGTTTTTACTTGCCACTGTCACCTAGTGCTTGCTCATGGAATTGAATAACGTCCTGCACAAAAGCCTCACATGCTGATAAGGTAAGAATACACCAAGTAAGAGTTGTTGCCAAGGATACGGATCACAATAACCTGGGGAAACCTCTGGATGGACAGTCGCTTGGTGCACTCTGTATGCCTGTTACACCTCTCACACATCTGAAACACAGAAACAAACGCACCTCAACTTTTTTAAAACATTTGCAAATACATAATAGCTGTTTTACATAACTAACTCATGCAAACTCATACCTTTAATTCAGAAGACGTTCTTAAGAATGGTAACCAATTCAAGTTGCTATGACAAATTTTTGCCCTGGTGTTAATTAGCTATTCATAGTGTTAATACTTTTAACACGTGTTTATGTATGTAAGTATTTGTTTGTGACTTTACGACAAGTTCCAAATTTTAAAGAATAATTTCTCAGATCTTCACTCATTCTACAGGCCTTCAAAGGATTTTCATTTGCCTTATTTCTCAATATCAGAATGCCATTCAATATAGAGGTCCCCGTTTAAAATGATACAAAATCATTTACTTCATTATAGGTCTCCCAAGATCAATTAAAAAAAAACCAGCAAATTTACAGTGGCAAATAAATTATTTGTTTATTCGCTGCCTGTTTGCTTTGCTGTCAAGTTTATATTTGATTGACTTTGACACTTTGGGTCTTATAAGAGACTAATGAGGTATGCAAGAGACAGTGGGTCAACTCTATAAACACATAATGATTTAAAAAATAAAAACAAAAAAAAAATTATAGGTTGAAGATGGAGCAAAACATTGCTGTCCTTGTCATTGACCTTTGACCCTGACACATTGATGTATTGTAATCCACTGATTTTGCACTCTCTGTGTTAACTCACTGGTGAATTCTCCTTGTCCAGTTTCTCCTCCTGAGAGAAGAGGTCCAGGCACTCCCTCAGCGTGACTTCCCCAGCAGAGCTCCTCTTGGGGATGGGCAGCGACAGATCACAGAACACATCAAATGTGTTTGAGTAGTGGGAGCACACTGAGCAATGCAGCGAGCTCCGCAGCTGGCCCGAGAACAGGTCTGTGAGAAGGGCGGCAAGAATTATCAGTGGCTGCCTTCACGGAACTTATAATGCAGGTGAGACTGGTGGATTGCCCTCCTCACCTACTATTTTGCTGTCATCTCTCTCCAAGTGCTTCTTCCACATGGCAGCTGCCTCTTCCGAAATCCTAAGAGAGGAGATGAGATGAGGGAAGACGACAGAGTAAAATGTGGTCACATATCAGACATCAATAGAATCCTTTCCACGTAAAAACATACACACCTAAATCTTGCATATTTCTGTTCGGGATCCTTCCCTGTTCGTCGAACGTAGGGTCTGCGGTTTATTTCTGTGTGCAGCTTGTCCAATAGGAACCTGAGGAACTCCTGTGCATCCTGTTGACTGAACACAACCAAAACCAAAAAGCAGCATTTGTGCTCGTGAGAAAGTAGAAACATTTATTGAAATAGTTCACAGCTCCTCTCTTGTCCTTGAAACAGTTGTGCTGATACAGAAGTCTAAAAAGTCTCAAATCTATCTGCCTTCATAAATAGTGTTGTAATGTCACTTGCACAGAAGTCTCATGGAAAAATGCACTTAACCTTAGAGGGAAAGAAAAACATCGATATTCTCACCTGTAACCACTGAAGTACGGCACCGCTCCTTTGAAAATATTGTAAAACTGTCGGGGATTTACAACGGCGTCTCCTTCATTTACATCCCAAAGGCCTGAGAGCACCTGAGAGAAGGCTGGTATGGGAGTATAAAAGGAGCAGTGAGGAGGGATGAAAACGTAACATTGGAGGAACAACGGGAGGAGGAGGGAACAGCGGGACAGAGGCTACATACCTTCCATGAGCTTAGCCTCCTCCTTGGAGTACTTCTCATCCCTGTAGGACTTGAAGAGGCAGTAGTCCCGCAGGCCTTGTGTGTGAGACAAACATTGGGCCACTGCATTCAGGAAACACTAAGGTGAAGAGAAAGTGGAGGGACAAGTGAGCATGTTGATGCAAACATTTTTTTAAATGATTCTGGTTATTCTGGAAGTATTCCTTTAAAAGACTTTACTTGACGAAAATCCTGCAACATTAAAACACTTACTGTGTTTCCTATGTTTCTGAGGCCAACCCTTCCACTTCCTAAGGTGAGCTGCTCCTTCTGGAAAGACAACACAGGATGCTATTGACCCCAACTACTGAGCGGTTACATCTGTGTAGTCTGTACATCTGTATACTTTACTTTGTATACACATGCAGTTCATGTAGTGCAAGTGTGCCCTACTATTTGACCCCTGTCTCTGTGTGTAAGATATGGTACTGTCTGCCTTAACCCCGCCATGTCAGCCTGTATACAGAATTGGTAGGACGGATTTAGCCTTCTTATTACATTAGCATAACAAGAGAGGCTAAAAGGAGGTCAGCCTCAAGCATTCATCCTATTAGAGACCGAGGAGTGCTGACAGGTGCTTAAACACGTGTGGGTTGATGTGTACACTGCATTAATTCCTTCACAAGATAAAAACATAAACACAGAACTCTGTGTTTATGTTTGTCTCGTGCGTGTCCCCAAAAATGCCTCATAGCGAACAAACTATTATACAATGCACACCTCGTTGTCGGTGACCAGAAGCAGGCCCATCAGCGAAGTGTAGAGGACAGACTGGGAAATATCGGCCGTCTCTCTCTGCAGGCCGTTCTGTGACACCAGGGTTCGACGCAGGGCCTCACACGAGCCCTCCACATTGACGCCGCTGGCTCCAGGCATCCTGTTTTTTCTGTGAACCTCAGAAGCGTCTGCCAAAAGTGACCCTCAGACAAACAGAAGGGCTTCCCAAAGAAATGATAGCAAGCAGGTTTGCACCTCAGTTTTTCAACATGCGGGGTCAAAGGTGAGCAGAATGTGATAGTTCACAAGCTGTCTGACAGAGAAAAAGTCCATTTTTGTCCTCTCTTTCCAGGAAAATGACCAGGGAATATCATTGACAGCTGAGGGGAAAAGAACAGGATTAACTTGTGAATGAGCATCCCCTCAAGGTAAATCCTTATCTTGAATAGATCGAGTGTGTCCACACAATTCTCTCTCGTAATTACAGCACAGAGAGTAACCTCAGAAAAGTCAAGGTCTGACAGTGAACGCAAAGATTCCAGATATTACCATATTAGCTTTAGGGAACATATTTAAAAGAGGTGTGTTTTGTTAATTAAATAAAGAGTCAAGTATAAAACCTATAAAACAGAACATGCCACTCTCAAGTTCTGAGATGTTATCAAAGACCAATCTACATTCTCATTGCTGGTTTGTGCAGTTAAAGAGTAAAATATTGCAATCAAAGTTAGCCTGCAAATAACGCCTGACAAGTATTAGCAAATAAAATAGAGCGGTTCGGACTCACCTGATCACTCTATCTGTGAACAAACTGTCCCAACCAAACTGTTCCCATCACTTGCTGAGCTGTTAAAAATGCATAAGGGGACATCTACTGTTTCACTGTGTGTCCGTAGGCTGGGACTGAAAGTCTACCTCTCTCCCCTGCCCTGTCCCCGGTGTCAGAGAGAGAGACAGAGCGAGAGAGAGAGAGAGAGATTAGTGACGATTCACTAATCTTTTCTTTGTAGATCTTGTTGGCTATACTTAGACTTGTCTTTGTGTACTTTGCCATGAGTACCTCAACAAACCTTTCAAATGTCAGTTTATTAAAAACAAACAAACACAAAAACATTTTACACAATAAATTTACATTCGGTAATACTGTCACCACCAGTACAATACACCACAATCACACAATCCATCATAAAATGCAAGGGAAGAAAATTATCCATGTAGGAAATTCTATGCGTTTGTCTAAGCACAATCATCTTTCACAGAGAGTCCATACTTTGTTTTCTCCAATGTCAATGTACAGATCTAATGACACTCCCCAGGTCTTCCTGATGATCAGTCTTACAGTCAGCGACTGGTATGGTCTGCCATTTCTGTGTCTGAGCTGAGGCTGAGGTCGGCTATGTGATACAGGGCGGGATCAGGGTGAAGCGAGAGCTGCGACTGGCTGGACTGAGCAGTCCTATCTCGCGACTGGACGATGGCTTGGCGCAGACAGGTGATCCACTGCTGCTTGCTGAAGGAGTCATTGGCCTGCAGGCTGTAAGGGTGAGCTTTGGAGCGCCCTCTGCTGCTCACACGGAAACAGTTCCTCACTAGGAGATGGGGCGCGGGGAAGGAAGGACATTGAGCGGAAGAAAGACTGAAGGTTTCACTTCAACTAATGGGGCAGAGAGGCATGGCTTTCTCTCAATCTATGTGCTTAGTTGTAGCCTAAATTTAACTCCATTATCCCTCAGGTCATCACTACACATGAAACACAAGGTATAAATAACATTAACCCTCAACCATTTTGATAATCAAGTAATTGTCATTTATCGGGGCAAGACACCAACCATCTGCTGGTTAAAGCTTCTAAATTTAGACAATTTGCTGCTTTATCTATATTCCATATAATTCAATAAGACTGTTGCTTAGACTGAACAAACCATTAGACAATGTTGCCATGTGAATGTGAACTTGTGATGGCTGTTTTTCACTATTTATAGATGAATCTATTAATTGATCTATAATAAAAATAATCATGCAGTACTGCACCACTGTGTTCATATAATTTAGCAACTAATTCAGCATTTATATGTTATATGTTACCTTTATCATTTCCTCCAGTGAAGGCTCCCCTGAAGGTGCCCCCTCCACCAGCCTCCCCATCTGGGATCTCCTCCAGATTTATCAAGGCATTGGGCAGAGGCTGTCGGTACACATGGAACACCTGACCTCCCTCTCTGTCCTCCCCCGGTCTGCTCAGCACCAAAGCCAGCTCAAACAGGAAGACGTGCAGCCGCTGACAGAGGAGACAACCACAATCAAAGTGAGAGACATGGCTTTACAACTATATTTACCATTTTAAGTATCATCTATTTAGATATTACAGTAACACCTTTATTAGGGTAACCATAATTTAAAAAATCTGGATGTTTAGAAATTCCATAGAAAATTACAATATAAAGAGATGAAACAAAGTGTACATATAAGCAGTCAAAGATCAGAATTCACAGTGGGGAGGAGGAGCAAACGTCCCTTTTCAGTTGACATTCAAACAAATCAACAACCCTAGGACAACCACTCAAAAGTAAAACAATGGAACATTAGAATAGCTGAACATAACAGAGAGCCGCTACCTGGCCCTTGTTGTTCTTGAGCTCTCCGTGGCAGTAGAGGAAGCGGGACAGCTGGATCTCTGGAAGTCTCTGACTCTCTTCGAGGTAGGTGAGACCCCGTCTGTAGAACTGACACTCGGCCTCTCCGGTCTTCTTGTTCACCTCCGCCACGATGCTCTGGATCAGCTCCAACTGAACAGAACAAAGCGTGACCACAGCATGAATGTGTTTTATGTGGCATTTTGGTGATGAGTGAGGTTACAGTAGAGACTTTCCTCTTTGATAAAGCTTATAGCAGGGCTGACTCAGGTGAGCCCTGAGCCACCACTTAGTAATAACTATGATAACTATTATTATATAGCTATTGCCAAGCCGTGTGTCGTCTTTCCTCCTGCTCTCACTCCCCCTTCCGCCCCCAATTCAACCCAACTGGTCGAGACAGCTAACGCCCCCACCCGCCCCCCCCTGCCCCCAGAGCCTGGTTCTGCTCGAGGTTTCTGCCTGTCAAAAGAAGGTTTTCCTTGTTGCCTAGTGCTGCTCATGGTGGGAATTGTAAATATAGAGTCAGTCTAGACCTGCTCTATATGAAAAAGTGCCTTGAGATAACTTTGTTATGATATGCCGCAATAGCAATAAAACTGAATTGAATTGACGAAAGCATCCCATCTCCTCCAACTGAGACCATGTAGAGCTGAAATGACACTTCTGGGTTGGGGTCTGAATAGGATACAACCCGTAAGTGAAGTGAACACATGTAGTATGTTTAACGTGGTAGCATCCTGTTTCAAATCTGACACTTTAATGTCCACAGTGGAAGACTACAGTGAACATTAAATGCAAAACTGTCTCCTGAACAGCAACAAATACAAAGTAATTACAGGCCAGCCCAACTGGTGAACATGACCACGTTATTTTCAAGTAACTAAATGTCACATCACAGGATGACTGAACTGAAGTTCATGTAATAATTACCTCTTGTCGCCATTTGGAGGCGCCAATGTGCAAAGTAGTTTAGATTTAAAAAGGAAATATTAGCTAAAGCCAAATGTCTGGACTTCCCACAACCTGGATATCATAATAAGTAACACTAAGAGTGGCTCTGTAACAACCTACAAAGCCGAAATATACAATATTTATTTGGCATTGACTGACAATTGATATTTCACACACACACACACAGCAGTCCTTGCCTAGGCTTGATCATTTGGATTTGTGTGTCAGACAGACACAGTTTCATACAACAAATTCAAAGGAAACTCAGGTAGCACACATCTTGAATGAACTGCCAATGTGGATAGCATTCAGAACCTTTTAGAAAAACACTCAGGGATAAGGATTACAGGGTCCAGATGGTGGCATTTGTTATACTTAAACTAGTGAATTCTGAATCCCCTCACAGACTTGAAATAATGAGGATGAGCATTATCACATTACGTAAGACCAAAATCTGCACATCCAGAGGGTTAACATGTGGATTCAGAAATGATCTTGAGTAAGTGAATGCGTGTGCATTTACATTCATATGCACATGTACAGGAATTCCTAGGACACTCACAGCATCAGGCAATGTGTCCTCATCCGGGTGGTCTGGAGGCGTGCACTTCTGTATCTCTTTCAACAACAGGGGGTATTTGACCAAACGGCTCCGAGGGAGATCCAGGAAGTTCCACAAGTCCAGTTTCCTGCTGAACGAAGACTCCTGACACAGGCGCAGGAAGTGCTCCACTCGTTTCTCTTGCTTTTTCTGGTCCAGCAGGGCTTTAGCCCCCACCTGGTTACAGCAATACGTAACATATGCCTCTAGGCAAGGGAACTGCAGGGAGGAAGACATCTGAAGTCAGATAAAAGCAGAAACGCGCACAGACTGAACTCTGGTTTAGCAAGGGGCATAATAGAGTGCATAAGGAACTTTGGAGAGTGAAGCTGCGTTGTGCCCCTTTCTTTTCTTCATCTGTCTCAGTCCTTGGTTTCCATGGAAATACTCACCCAATTCATCAGAGTAGGACCCACCTCCCCAACCGTCTTCTCTGATCCCCTCAGCCGTTGAAGACGACTCAGAAGATCTGGCATGAGACGAAAAGGAAATACTCAAACTGCTCAATTCTGATTGATTTTTGCTGACTGGATGCAAGTGTTGCTACAGCTCAAAGACAGATAAACAGAAAAACATCACACTCAACTCATTAAGCTTCCTTTACTTAACAAAAAGACAAACTCTCACTCAGTTATAACGTGCAACCACAAGTGAATAAATGAACAAAAACATTCTCCTTGTGTGGCTTTACACACTTGTTTTTAGGGCTGGACAACACAGTTCAAATTAATATCATATAAATATATAAATATATTGTATATCACCATGAGGCAAATGTACGCAAAAATCTATTTTAATGACTGGTGTTCAACGCGGTGAACTGTGGTCCACTGTTAAGTATTATTATTACTATTCAGTAGAAAATGTGTAAAACAAAACCTGCAATAACTCAGTTTGACTGTTTAAAATTAGAATGTACTTGGAATCCTTCATTTGGACAGAACTGAATGAAACGATAGGACCACGATTCCACTGAAGAAGGTTAACAAATGATCATATTTAGGAAATGAGGAGGTTGCGTTGACGCACGAGTCAAGATTAAGATAACAGTAGCAGAGAGATGGTTTACCTTGATGGAGAGGAATGAGCGAGTCCAGTGTGCCAAAGATCTGCCCAAGCTCACTCTCTGTCATGATGTTCAACTTCAGCATGGGCTCATAGTACACCTATAGAATCAATGCAGTACAGAAAGAGGTGCATCAAAGTGTGAGCAGTCTGTGTCAGGACAACTGGAATGAAACTTTCAGATATAATCAACCCGCATGAGCAGAATTTGTTCTGATATGAAGTAATAGAGATAGAGATGCTTTTGTTCCGTGGACAAGTACCTTCTTGACCAGACTGAGGTCATCAATGAGTTGTTTCTCTCCCTGAGTGAGCTCATAGATCACCTGCAGAAGAGTCAGAAACTGTTCAACAGCTGGACACAAACATCTGGATACACAGGCAGTTCACACATGCAAACAGACACTAGCATACGATGTTAAAATAAACAGACAGACAAGCATGAGTTTACACAGCTGATTGTTCAATAAAGGAAGTTGAGGCTTCAGTGCCAGCTCACATCCTCTTTCATAGTCGGCATATAGAGCTGCTTCATAGAGATACAGAATAGGCACCAACACCACAACCACAGCTTGACCCCCCCCTTGACCCATTACATTAAATACACCTGCAGAAAGCTTTCATTTCTGCCACTGAACTAGACTGCACCTCTTGACGTTTGATCTCCTTTGCAGTGAAGTCATGGCTGTCCACAGTTTCACTCCAGCACTGGCTGTTGCGCCGGCGTGGGAACGACGAGGCCTTCGTGCGACAGCGCAGAGGGGCCGGGGGCAAAGGTCGAGCCTCTGTCCGAAAACTGATAGACCGCTGTGAAGAGAGCAGAGCCGCTGAACACCAGGGTGCAAGAGTCATTTTGTGCAACGACAGGTGCGCGAGTGTGTTTGCGCTTTGTTACCGAAATGGACTGTCCAATGCGTTTCAGAGCAGGAGTCTTCACTGGGGTTAGGACACCTGTTAGGCTGTTGGACTTTGCCACCGGTTTGACCCTTTTATTACTGGGCTCCTAAAATGAAATCAACATTAGAAATTAAGATCTCAGCTTTGATACGTGTGAACAAAATGGTCCACAAGCACATCAAATGGGCCATTCATCAGACTATCACTGGCTCTACATTAGAAGACTTCAAAAACAAGCGAACACACATCTGGCCTATGCAAAAAGAGGAACACCTCACCTCTGAATCCTTCATGTGGTTGGACATCACTTCACCCTCCTCGCCATCCTCTTCGTCCTGAAAAAAGAAAAAAAAAAGGACATGACAGAATAAGTCTAAAGTGAACCTGAGAGATGGCACAAAAGGGTTCAGGAGAGTGGAAAGAGAGCGATGTGGTGAGGGGTGAGATGCATGGTGCAGATCTCTGATTTCCTGTGTGACACTTTCAAAGAGGAAGAAGGTTGAAGCTGTGTTTCTGTAGTAAAATACAAGATGTCTGCCTGTTGTTGCCACACTAACCACATCAGCTGTATGTTCAGTATAGTAACAGAGTGAGATGTATTAAAATACTGGCTGCAGAAATGTATTTGTTCATGATAATGGGCATAAAGATGATGGCAAAACAGGTATACTCGAGAAGCGCAAAATTACAGTGGCTGGAACGTGACAAGAAGTCGTATAAACAGGATTTAAAGGTTTGTGCATTCAGAGCGCTTCTGTGGCTGCACAGTCGTACAGAATGTTCATACCTCTCGTCGGCTCTGCACTCAGCATTGTGGTCACAAAGGTATGGATGACTAACTTCCGCTACTTAGCGAGAGACATGAAGAAGACGACCTGGAACACAGGGTTTAATGGTGCGTCTCAGATATCACTCACCTCCATGATTCTGATCACAGGTTCAGGGGCCGGGTCTTGTTTTCTCTTCTTCTAAAAAAAAGCAGAAATGTTACATTTAATGCAAGTCTCTTGGCTTTGAAGAGAGTGCCCACGTAGGTTTTAGACCGGAGAAAGGAGGTGAAAGATATAAGGTAGATCACTTACACCAGCATGGTCACAGAGGATGGAGTTTGTCTCTCCTGGCACCACAAACCTGAAGAGGGCAAAAGCTGTTAATGAGCACAAAGCAAACATCCGTATGCACAGTTGTGCTTCAAGTTACATAAAAGTACATTGAGAGAAAGGTAATTGTTTTAGTTTTCAATGAGTACTGAAGAGTAATATCAAATGGTTACATTGTCACCATGACTCCAGATGTGCACAAATTTAGTACCATTCATAACTCCAACATACATATATTAGCTTGCCCCAGTGAGCTCAGCATTAACATTCAGTTCAAGGTAGACTTAGGTAACGACGAATGTAAAAGGTATCATACCAGGAAGTCCTTTCACCAGTCTCCTCCACTTCCATCTTCTCTTTTTCTTCAGTGCATCTTCACAGAAACATTACATATTCTCAAAATGAGAAACGCTGAAATAATCCAGATTTATGCCGGTATTTTTGTTTCAGTAACATACAGCGAGTTGTTTGCTAGGAGCTCGTCAAGAGTTCAGTGCACTCCTTCCTGCTCACTTTCTTCCTCATCTCACACCCGACCACATCCTTTAGCGTTGCACATATTCACGTATCCGCTCTTCGCAGGGAGGGTTCATAACTTGCTACAACTTATCACAAAAAAACGGCCAACTGATAAAACTTCAACACTTAACCCCGTAGAGCAACAGGACAGAACCAATATGCTGTGACCCAAGAGGAAGTGAGTGTAAATGTATAAGTACAGCAGACTTCATAGCATACTGTGCATTAAAAATAAATCTGATTAGGGTTTTTCATTTTAAGTTCAGAAGTAGTTGTTTAGCTGATTCAGGCTGTGCTTCCCGGATATGCTCTATAACGAAACTTCTAACGAAAGCGCAAGAAGCAGGGCAGAGAGGATAAACATGAATATCTGACACTTGCAAATTCTTGTTAAAAGTGTTACACCAGAAGTGACACCAGAAGTCACCCATACAAGAAAAAAAAAAAAATACATCAAGTCAAATAACCACACAAATTCAGGTATGTTTTTACATGTTTATTCACTATCACACTAAGTGCTCCCATTTCAAGATACATCTCGTTGCCTTATTCTTATACTGTAATGTCATTTGGACTTAAAGTAGAAAGAAGACAGTTTATGATCTACAAGGTGTGCGCGCCAAAACTTTATCTGCTGCCCCCCCTCCCCCCAAAAAATAGAAATTAATAAAACACATGAAATATAAAAGAAAACTGATGTCATGTGCAAGAGCCCCTCCAAAGACAGAGTGCTGGATGAGGTGGGTGTAGGGGCGCCTTAAACCAGCAAGGGTTCCTATTCTGCTGGCGTGAGATACACTGATACTTTTCCAGTCAGGAGAGGCTGTTGACTCGGTTTAGGTGTGCCTTCAGGTGCTTCTACAGTTTCAAATTTGGGGTCTCAAGTAGAATAAAGAAAACTGATATGACCTCGGGGCAAAGGAGATTAAATAGATGTGTTACTAGTTTGGGGATTCTTGGCTGAAGTGGAGGTGGATCTTTGGGAAGAAAAAAAAACAACAAAAAACACTAATGTGGGACCAGGTCTACAAGACGGGGGATGGAGGGGGAGGAAGAGAGCAGTTACAGTGGAGGAGGGACAGTTGGCTGGATTAAAAGATCACTCCTTTATCACTGAAGGCTACTAAGGGTGTGAGGATGTTTCATAGGGACACTTGCTGGGCTATGGAGTACCAACAGAACACTAAGGCTTAGAACTGAACTGAGCAGAGAGGATCTGCTACTGAGAAACATCAGGAGGTCCAGTATACATGCTCCCTTCCTCCAAATGATACTTGTTTCCACAGCTGAGCACCAACTGAATGCCTAACACACATACAGGTATCCTTATATCAGATTACTGGGGCTATGTACACTCAGGCACAGGTTTACACAAACCACAGGCCTTAAAAAAAAGAAAAAAAGAAAAAACCCCTGATTGATCCAATTACAGCTGACCTGGATCAACCCCACCCACCCCCGGTCCACACCGCAACTGCTCACATTGAACCGGGGGGGGGGGGGGGGGGGGGGGGGGGGGGGGGGGGGGGGGGGGGGGGGG